>JAQGAK010000370.1:0-87752 GCA_034696945.1 Lipothrix lubbocki
CATCATCCTGTCATCAAGGATGCAAGTACATCGACGAAGCTTCGAGTGGTATTCGATGCATCGGCGAAGTCAACTTCTAAATTATCCCTCAATGATAAGTTGATGACTGGACCTAAGCTCCAAGATGATCTTTTCGAAATTCTTATTTGATTTCGAATGCATCGAATCGGCATAAAAAGTGACATCTGCAAGATGTTTCGCCAAATTGATGTTGTCAGAGAAGATTCGGACTTTCAGCGCATCGTATGGAGAGAGTCGCCTGATCTTCCGGTTCAACACTATAGGCTTACAACAGTAACCTATGGGACATCGGTGGCACCGTATTTATCGAAGCGATGCTTGAGGCAACTTACCATCGACGAAGATGCAAATTTTCCAAATGCATGTAAGATTGCTCAAAACGGTTTTTATATGGATGATTTGATGACAGGAGAGTGTAGTATAGAAAATGCAATGACGTTGCAACAGCAACTCGATGCAGTAGTGAAGAAGGGAAGTTTCGAGTTAAGGAAGTGGGCATCAAATTGTCCAGAACTTCTAGAAACCATCCCAGCTGAATTTCGCGAAGTTCAAGTTCCGTTTCAAA
The DNA here is from genome assembly GCA_034696945.1 of Lipothrix lubbocki. Taxonomy (NCBI): domain Eukaryota; kingdom Metazoa; phylum Arthropoda; class Collembola; order Symphypleona; family Sminthuridae; genus Lipothrix; species Lipothrix lubbocki. The sequence goes on from JAQGAK010000370.1 coordinate 587, forward strand.
TTGATTACACAGATTGAATTAAAACGTTAGGACTGAACTGGAATCCGTCATCAGATGAATTCCGTTTCGATGTTCAAGTTCCAAATTCTACAACATAACCAAGCGATCTATTCTATCGGTCAACTCAAAAATCTCCGACCCTTTGGGTTGGTTGGCGCCAGTAACGGTGGTTGGAAAAAACATTTTTCAAGAATTATGGCGACATGACGTAAGCTGGGACGATGAAGTACCGGAGGTAATTTCGCATTGATGGATTTTGTACCACCAAGGTATGAAACAACTTTAAGCTATTAAGATTCCTCGGTGCGTGTTACAGAAACCTGATGCTAGGTTTCAACTTCTCGGGTTTTCTGATGCATCGCAAAAATCTTATGCCGCGGTGGTGTATCTGCGTACAGTGGTTGATGGCATCACAAATATCTCGTTACTTGCAGCCAAAACCAAGGTCGCTCCTATTAAACAAGTATCTCTCCCACGACTGGAGCTGCTTGGAGCGGTACTCTTGGTGGATTTGATAGAAGCAGTAACAACTACGATGCGACAGAAGCCAGAATCGATTATAACATGGACCGATTCGACCATTGTTCTCGAGTGGCTACGAAGTCACCCCAGCCGATGGAAAACGTTTGTTGCAAATCCTGTCTCCCACATCCAAGAAGTTCTTCCCACAAAGTTTTCCTTCCTTCCTCCGACCGTTGTGGGCCGGTATACGTCTACCTACACTGGATCCTCAGGACTGTTGAATTGTGCAGCATACCGTGCATATGCCTATAACTGTGTGGCCTCTATACGGTGGACAGTATACATACTGGTGGGGTCTACCTCTGCAGCGGTTATTAGTCAATAAAGTGACGAGTTGTTGTGTACTAACAGTACGGGAAAAAGGAATAGATATAATAATACAATTGTAAAGAGAAATAAGAATAAAATGCTAAAATGGTTACGACTCTGTAAGGCCCTCGGGTAAATCGGAGTATAAACCCCAATTTATTAATTTATATATAGAGAGTGCGATTCCTATTTTTGATGCACGTACTTGTTTTTAGTTATGTATATAACTTTGGGGAAAATGTTTTACGTATTTCATCTTTATTTCGTTCAAAGCAAGTACAGAACCACTAGTATTTGGACACATTCAACAAATATATATGGCAGTAAGAATTCAAACAACTTTGAAGCAATATTGGCGCTATTACTGCGTAAAAACACAAACGGCGAAATTTGCGAAATGCGGTTGCAAAATAGAAAATTAAATTTACTAGGAGACAAATTTGCGAAAATGTCCCCGCACTTATAATATACTTATGTATCTACATATATAACCATAGGCCAGAATCATTGCGTAACAGTAAAAATCGCGTTACTCAAGCATTAACGTTTATCTTGATGGAGACTTCTTCGTAATACAGAGTTGTTTTCGTAGTCTCCGACAACAGTCCGTCCAGGGGCTGCTGAAGGATGCGTGCAGTGTATAATTACGTTGATTTTCTTGTTGCTTCTGCACATTTTTCTGCATCAGCGCAATTAATCCGCCTGACCTTGCAGTGTAACACGTCTCTCCTTATTATTGTTATTAAAACAAGGGTTTCGGGGAGTAATTACATTGCATTCTAGTGTATATCAAGTTTGGAGACATCAATTGCTTATATTATGCATACGTTCATGGCATTGTGATGTTCTGGATGCTTTGGGGCTCATCAGAGGAAAGAGAGAAATGTGTGTGTAGTTGTTATAATACTTGTTGTGAGAGCGAGAGAGAGAGAAAAGTAGAACGACGTCAGTGGTAATTTGAGTTGCTGTTTCCTTCCAAGTTCATCGTTGAGAGCAAGTGTCTTCCAGTGTTTTCTCACGTGGAGATCCCCTTTAAATAATTCCGGCTCAAAGATTTTTCATGCAGAAGGGTTTCCTCTAGTGCTACTAGCACTTACAGTGCTTACTTGTACTTATTACAAGTATACGCATTACCTACATATACATATAGACGTACCTATCATTGCTTGTATAATGCTAAGCTTTCGGATTCGGGTGCCTTGAGGCGATTAAGTTCCTTTGTTAAGCATGGATGTAATCGTTTAAAAACGTGTTTTCTTATAGACCTTTCCTTTATAATAGTGTCTTATAAATTATATGTATATCTTGCAAGTATAGCTAGCAAGTATAGCTCTCTAGTATAGCTCTCCAGCATAGCTTACAAGTATAGCTTAACAAGTATACATGACATATAATGTATGTATGACAATGAACTCCCTCAGTTATACTCACATGATTATGCACTTTATGCAGTTTCTCTGTTTAAGTTTCGTATTTAAAAATAAAGACCAGCGTTCCTCAAGTTTCTACCTGGCTTGGCATGTTTTGAAGTTACCTCTTCTCATCCTTTACTGGCCTACGATAACATAAAATTATATACTTGGCTTATTACACTGTTTTAAAGTGTAGATGTTTATACACAATCTTCAGGTGTAGATATTTATAATTATATATCTTTTAAGTTTTGATATTTATGTAGTTTTCAAGTGTGTTCATATGCATCTGTTGTTATATAGATACATATATTGTATATCTTTGTACATATAACTATAACAAATCCACATCTACATTGTTTTAAATTGTAGCTATTTATATACAATTCTGTTACATGTTAAACCTCTGATGGTAATAAAGGCCCCGTGGTGCAATGCGCTGATAGGCAGTACGTATGTACATACATAGATACAAAGTTGAGAACAAGAAGAAAACGAAGGAGGAAGAGTATGAAGTTCAAGGGAATAGCCTCACACATTCAAATGAATCCCTTCTCCAGTATCTTTTATCTTCACCTCGGTAATACAAAGAGCAATTGAATTGTAATGAGAGATGATCGGCCTGTTTTTTAAACTTAAGATACTCAAAGTGTTGTTCACGTTTTACAATTTTGATATTCCAGTTTAGCAGGAGCAGAGGGAATATATCGTATATACATACATTGTGTCTGTATCTGCGGTGAACAAGATGCTTGTAAGAGATAGAGAGGCCTTTGTTCCTTGTACGTAGCTTCTTCTCCAACAAGGGATAATCCTCCAGAGAGAGAGAGAGACAGCTAAAGAGAGAGAATTTTCTCTCAGAATCGTTTTAAATGCTATGCCAGGACCAGGACTTTTAGCTCTCTTGGTTTATTACAACAGTTTTTGCTTTTGCTCTCAGCAAGGTTATACTATCTGCTGAAAAGCAATGCATGTATTGTATCTGTAGTTGGGTAAACGAAACTGACGATGAAATACAGAGATACATGAAGTGGGCTTAGTTAGAGAAACTCTCAGATCATATCTCTGGAATATGTATCTTTCCTATGTATTTATACGTAATGCTACAGGTTCCGGCTTGAATGCCAAGTATTTTTCCAATTACAAGCTCCAGCTATTTAGTCATTCTACTGCTCAGAATTTTACATCGAAAATTTTACATCCTTAATATCTGTATAGCTACACATTTCACTTTGTATCATTCTCTCACAGAATTCTCTTTACCACTTTAAATGAAAAGGCAATTGAGTAACATTGGATTTCCCCACAGTGTCCCATGCAATCACATTGAGTGCCCCGCAAATAAGTTTCATTTCCCGGAATACTGTTGACTAAGAATCGTTTTTTAAAGCACCAAGTCAGCAGTGAGGACCATGAGGACCACGGAAAAATTTAAGCATCACCTGACTCTGACGTCCACTCAGTCACTTAACAACACTTGACATGTTTATGAAGGAGCGGATGGAAGGGAAGTGGAATGCAGTGGAGTGCTTTTGGAACCGGACCAATGTGATGAGAGTGGACGAACAAGGAGAAGTGACTGAGTCGTATGTATTTAGAAGTTTGTGAGAGGAACATGACAAGTTTTTCTGGAACCTGCCTGACAGATATTTAAGTCCCTTCCATATTGGAGTCACGCATAGTACTTATTTGATAGAGCAGAAGGACCCCATGGAAGTTTCCGAGACAGTGGGAAAAGCTTTGAAAAATGGTATTAATACTAAAAGTTAATAATAATAATAATAATAATAATATGTAAATGGTATCTTGAAATAGTAATAAGAGAATGGTCGCAAAACATTTGTCCTCCCTCCAACTCCAACGCCACACATTCCCCGTTATTGATTTCCTCAGCCATGTTCGACATGACAAGATGATGGAGCTTGTGGATGAGTTACAAGCAGATTAATGGATAAGTAATACAGGCCGAGACACACGAGGTCTAATGATTAAGCCATTAGTTTATCGGGAGAGCTGTTCCAATGTCACTGACATCTGTCAACTTGATCTCCATCCCTGGCTTTATAAATCTTCGTCTACTAACTTCTTACCCCGTGCTGTATTATACTTATACCTTTTCACTTCCAGTCTTATAAATTCAGATTACTCACACTGTTTATGGCAAATGGAACAGCTTGAAACTTTCTCAAGCAAAAAATGTCAATATTGCTTGTCCAGTCATACATAAATAATATTCACATTTTTCATAAAACACACTTTCAAAGTTAAAAAATCAATTGTAGGGTCTAATTATTAGAGTTTTGATATCTCGAAAATTCTAATTTTATGAATATTTTCTGTTCGTTTCTTAAATGAAATTTTCCAAGTATTTCCGATCACCTCCAACAATTCAGACAGTAAGCGCAATAATTTAAAATTATTTATTTCATTTAATTCTACAATGTTTAATTTTATTTATCCAGATGATTTTAAAAATTCCCATACAAGCGCTCCTCATTTCCGAGGACTTGTGTGGGAGTAAATACAGTCGAAAATTGAATAAACACTATCCTCACTAATGTAAACATACGCTATATGGAGGAACTTGTTTGGGGAGTTTATCATCGGACGAACTGTAAAGACCCATAAAAATTGTTTTTATCTCAGTTACACTCATTAGTTTAAGATTTCCAAGAGTAATTTCACAGCTACAGCGATAGTTGGAGCAGCACTTTAACTTTAACGAAACTGAACCTTATCATCTCACTCCTCTATAGTAACTCCGCGCGGCCCGGAGGTTAAACATCATTTGGCTGGATATGAACTCTCATCAGCTTTTATATCTCGCTGGCTATTATATTCATTATTTTTATGCGTTTAACAAGCATTATTTTTATCATAATTACATAACTCGCCAGGATTTTTCATACCACGGCCCCGTTTTTTTTTTGCATTTTATGAGTTAATTTATATATCTTACATCACCGTGCATATTTATTTAACTTGCTCATTTGGAAAGTAAATTGGCAGGCGTGGTCTCAAAAATAAAGAGTCATAGATCAAAGCCTTTGTTCTCAAATTTAAATCCTTCAATTCGCCATAAATCCCCCGGCGGCTAAATATTCATTTCATGTACAGTGCCTTACTTTTTATACAGCGAATCGATAGCAACTTCAAAACATCGACGGATATCGATTTTAAATACAAGACGATCTATGATGGTCTTACGGAAAAAATTCCCTAAAAACTATCAAAAAAATTTTCTTTCTTTATCTCTCTACTTAAGAAAACATTGTGCTGCATTTGCTTCCTTTTTAGAATTAAATCCATTCGGCCTGGGTCACACGTGCGCTTCGCTCGAACTTGAGCCTAATTGAAAATAAACATTTATTTCACGCTCATTTTTAAAACATGCATCATGCCCCGTGTATTTCTTTTACTCACTGCACAAACATTGCTCGCACATAGAATACAAGCGATGAGGTTCTTGGTGGTAAGAATTCTGTCCGTATATAATAATGCGTAAAAAGACTTTCTTGAAGCGTCTGTCCTGGCAGTAGAAATCCTCGTCTTCCGTTTATTTTTGTAATTAGCCTCCTGGCAAATACACGGAGGTATAGTTTTCGCCTCTTTTTTTTTTTTTTTTTTTTTTTTTTTTACATATAAACGAACTTCATCTGCTTCATCTTCTTCTGTGTGGCTGTGAAAAATCTGTCCGTGCAAGTGATTACTCTTCTTGTGTATAGAAAATCAAAAAATAACATACGGAATGCATTGCTATTTTGTAACTTCATCCCTCTCCCTATGCTGTTGAATAGTCGATACCCTTGAGTTGGATTCGGAGCAAACGGCGGATGATTTAATGCGGAAACTCAATATCCTTATCCACTATGCTAAAGCCAGATTCAAGCAAATCTTCAGTGCACTTTAGTGCCAAACATATATATGTACTTTCATATTCCATTTGAGTTGTTTACTGGCAGAAATAGGCGCCGAGTATAATGGCGCCGGGTATTAATTTTCTCAATAATGTAAGTACGTATAACTATACACTCAAAATACAATTTAGATCGAATTGCAGCTTTCGTAATAAGAGCATATTTTGGATTTTGTGCTCTATTTGTTATGGGACTGAGAGTAATCTTATATCATTCTCCTAATGTTGGGGATTTCAAGGTACGTGCGTCAACTATGAATATTTACTTGTATATTTAAAGACTCCCTTTTAAAACAGTAAAAATATTACTCGAATTTTTAAGCAAAATAATCTGAAAATCTCAAAACCAATTTGTAAATTGACGTAATCGTAAAAACCAATGCCAAATTAATTAGCGGATCGACAGTAAATAGAAAGAGGAGACGGGGAGGATAAGGTCTGGGGAATTATCGAAGCACAAGCCGACAGCAATAGAAATTTGTTCCTGTCAAGATAACTTTTAATACTCAGCTCTTGCTTAAGAATCCTGATGAATCAGTCTGAGCGTCAGATCTAACAATGACATTATGAAGAGAAGTTGGAATTAAAACCAGGCTGGAGCCTGCTGTATTATTAGGTATATAAGCTATTCCTGGCTATATTCAAGCCTACTTATAGTATATAGAGATACTACAGATACAAAGGGAAGAGCATTCCAAGGATAATCTCCTTGTTTCCTATCAACTTGCACAACAGAAGATAGCGTCTTTGGAGAATCTTCACTGTTTAAGTAGATACAAGTATGTATATAACTGTGCTCATATATACTCCTTGCATTCATGAATTCGTTCGTACTACAAGTTAAATCCCTATTAGTACATACGCTTGGTATTTCCCCGTGTAAATCCAGCAAGCCCAGATACACGGCGACTAACCAAGCGAACTGAAACGAATAACCAGGGACAAGTTGGAGAGTCAAGTCACTCTGGAATGATTGTCATTGTACTCTCGTTACTTTTACGACTCTTCCCTTTAGCCGCAGTCGGGGGGTGTTCAGCCTAAACGTGCAACAGAGCTGTCTCTTCAAATACGATTTCCCTTCAGCAACTGTGTGAATTTCAATTCCAGCCTTCTTATTCTTCAAACATTGCGTTCCTTACATTCTCTGTATGTAACATAATAACATTCTATATTACTGTATGAACTATGTAGCTTTTATACTTATTACTATATGAACTATGTAGCTTTTATACTTATTACTATATGAACTTATGTAGCTTTTATACTTATTCTTTGTTTGTAGCTTTGCTTATGCTTTGTAGACTTCGCTTATTCCATATAACTTCGCATATTCTTCCTCAAAATACATAACATTTCTTTATTCCATGTGTACATAAAAATCTTCCACACTCTCACAATCCCTGCTTGCAACTTTAACACCCGTGAAATTATCACTGCAAGGCTTTATTCCCATGGAGTACAAAAGAGTAAGTATATAGAATATATATTTGAGAAAGAATGCAAAGGAGAGACTGGAAAGGCAGTAAAATCAACTGATCCGAATCTGTGAGTCCTGGGCAGAATTTCCATATTCGTCACGTATGACAATGTCAACTCCACACGCTCGGATTCCGCCAGACAGGGAACAATAAAGTTCCAACTTGTAGTGTGTAAGCTCGCCCCCATAAAAAAAACCTTTCTACTATGTATTTATTCACGATGGAGCAGATGGCAATTGCATACAGATACACTTGAACTTGAACTTTGGACAAACAATAGCTGTGCATAATCTTTATAGTCTTGCCAAAAATCCATGACGATTGAATGAAGGCGAAGAGATGTGAGTACAAATGCGGAGAAATGCGTGCAATTGTATTATTATTATACTCACAAGTGCACGAAATACATTTTATTACAGGATGTCTTGTCATGTAATTGTGTATCTATACTTGATACTAAGTATGTATCTATGCTATACTTGATACTAAAAGTGTGTATCTATGCAATACTTGATACTAACTAACAAGATCATTGTGAGCACTTATTGACACGCCGTACAATCAACATTTGTAACTGTACAAATATACGGTATTATGTATAGATACAAACTGTTGAAGAACACAAAGCATATCGGCCATGTTTACATTCGTAATTAAGTAAATTACAATAAGCTTGGCAGAATTAACCTCTCTAAGCTAGCGGGGGGTGAGTGAGCAATACGTTCACAAATACGAATCTATCATATCAAAATACTACAACCTGTATTAAGAGTAAAAAGCCGTAAAATACACCCACGAATACTTGTATTTGTAAGAAATTTAATATGCATAGCTATGGCGTAGCTATTAATTTCAGAATTAATTACCCCTTGGGTAATAATATTGGCGGGGCTGCTCCACTGAAGATATCCTGCACTTGTGTGTAGCAAATAAGCCAACAACGATCCTGGTATAAATTACAAGCAAGGAAAGGAGTATCTCTCCCAACAATGTTAAGCTGACTGTCAACCTCATACACGAGCATATTATGATTACTTGGGTCATAGAATGCTTTAATCATAACAAGCATTCCGGGTTTCATGTTCTTTTAGTGCCCTCGTTGAGTATACGCACTTCATATTATGTTCCTATGTTCTTTGAGTAGATACTTTATTCGTGTTATGTTAACGTTGGCTTGTATCTCCAACATGCATTTTACTAACATGTTCCTGTGTGTTATTACAGTATCTACTATATAGGCTCTTGTATTTTCAGCATGCACTTTCAACATGTTCATTTGTTTTAGTAGTATGTTCATTTAGGTCGTTCATCTGCATGTTCTTGTGGTATGTTATTCGTCAACATGTTAGGTTTAATACGTTCCTCGGAATACTCAAGAGAGCGTTCATCGGTGTTCTCCTCAGCGTTCATCAGCATGTTCCCCAGAATGTTCATTATAATGCTCACTTGTAAGTTCTTTATGACATGCTCACCAGCAATGTTCTTCATTAAGTCCTGGAGTACCTCTCTGTCTCCCTCATCTCCTTGAACAGTCTTGAATTACTTTAATGAATTGCGAGGGTAGCCCGGATAAGGTACTTTATAGCCGTATTGTGAAACATTTGCGGCTTTAATTTGACAGGAATGGTGCTGTGTCAGGGAGAAATATTTATCAGAATCAACGATGCGTCGGGACTCTTATTCAGGGAAACTCGAGGAAACTGCGGAGTACAACAGGAGGAATGAATTGGCAGGCCTTATCTCCTCTTCCAGACATTATTGTCATGATTATTTCCTACAAGTTGTTGTCGTTCAGGGAGTTGTACAGAAGTCACTGAAGACACCGAGGCGCTCAGCTGAGCTCCATTCAGCATCACTATACTTATACAATGTTACACTAATGCTAATACATTACACGAAGGTACTTATATAAGTATAAATATACTCTATATAAGTATAAGTATACTCTATATACGTATAAGTATACACTATATAAGTATAAGTGTACACTATATAAGTATAAGTATACACTATATAAGTATATGTATACTCCATATAAGTATAAATATACACTATATAAGTATAGGTATACTCCATATAAGTATAAGTATACTCTATATAAGTATAGGTATACTCCATATAAGTATAAGTATACACTTAAGTATACACTATATAGATAGTACATACCTTCACAACAATGAATAGGAATTAAATGACACATATGAGGATATGCGTACCCACGTGTAAATTTAACATACTACAGTAGAGATATAGACAGAGAATATCACATGAAGAGAAGACTTTCTTGTCAAAATCAGCATTTACCATTATGCTAATTTTCCAAGACAGAGTCTAATCGGAAGCTGCCAGCAACTTTCCTCCTATATTTACTGTCATCTTAATGCGCCCATTTTTGCCAGCCAACAACCAAAAAGAAAGCACCGCAGGAATACAAGAATACTCATCTTGCTCCGAGCGGAATATTTCTCATAACAAGATACCAAGCTCTTTGCTGTGTGTATGAAGTAGACAGTTACATAAGATAGTCATCCTCCCAAAAGTTGTCTTCGTCTTCTCTTCTTCTTGTACATAGATACTTCTTAGGCAAACGGGAAGGAAATGAAATGCATGGAATTTTTACCCCTGCCCCGTGCTGACTAAAAGGAAACGCTGAGAGGCATTAATGCTCCAGCTCAGCCCCGAGGATGATGAAAAAAGGACTCAGGAATCAGTCAGGGAGTATGAAATTCTACTTAACCCTTCTTCCTGCTCCAGAGCTCCACGCTACACAAATCCTTTACGTGTTGAATATGAAATTTTTAGTGCCACATATCAGGAATCCTTATTTATAACTTCTACATTTTACCTTCATAATCGCGTTGAATTTAAATATTCCGAAACCTGATCATGCTCATTCCATATTCTCGAATCTTATTTGTATTTCATTCCATATCAAAATTCTAATACCTCTTCCCTTTAGGTACAAAATTTATTTGAATAAATCTTCCGAAATGAAAATGCATTTAAGATGAAACCTATAGTCAACATAGCATGGTACAATTTACCATGTTATTTCCAATACAACTTTCAATGTTATTTCCCATACAACTTTCAACATTATTTTCCATTCAACACTTAAAACACAGCCATGTCTACAGTATCTACATATATCACTATAAGCTTTTTCAATAATGGTTTTATGCATCTGGATAGATTTCCCTAAGAAAAAACAAGGGAGGAAGCGTAACTCCATCAAAATAGCAACTCTGAAGACAGAAAATGCCGGAGAATATATTATAGTTTAGGTGGATATGAGTCAAACAGAAACGACGAACCAAATCTCCCTGACAGACAGACAGCAGACGATTCTTTTGTGAAGATGATCCTTCTTGCTATTTTTCCGGCATTACCTCATCATCTTTTCCCCTCCTGCTCACGTGTTCTCACTTTCTGTACTAGATAGATACGTACATTTGTACTCAAGTAGATATTTACTGGACGCACAATATTTTGCGTATAATAACTTTGTGTGTGTGTGTGTGTGTGTGTAGAGTGCACTGGGACTCGAGGGAGTCTTTCCCTCTCTTCGTCATTCAACTATCATTTTGAGGGTAGGAAAAACCGAGGAAAATAAGCTCCAAATGCTAATGTGAGTCCAGGGCTAAACCTTACACACCCAGGATTAAGCCTGGGGACTTTCAGGAATAACGTATAATCTCTTGGCATTTTCCTTTGTGTTTCTTACGCATTTGTTCTTGAATTTATTTTGTATTATTTCATGTTTTTACATGTATTTTTTCTTGAATTTTACATGTAATTTTTTTCAACTTTGTTGTATCTTTTCTGTCGCATTTTGTATCTTCACATAAAACAACAACATTTGTATGTACATTCGTATGTATGTACAAGCTAAACTTATAAAGATACTTTTATCTGCGTGAATTGATAAGGTTATACGGAACAACCGGAAAGAAAACCATGAAAAATGCTTTAATATAGTGGAGTGGATCAATTCCAGAGAGGCTTCTCAAGAGCACTTTACCGCAGCTTGTATTCTAACTGATGTACCTTATTGCATTCTAGCAGGACAGCGGAGCTGAATCAAGGTGATCCTTGTTTCACTTACACTTTTGACTCATCCTTGTCGCCACTCCATGCAATTCTCTATATAATTCTCCATAAAATACTATATTTTCTGTATAGAAATATTACTCACAAGAAAACATGTAAGCTTATCAAATGGAATGTGCATGTGGATAGAATAAACCATATGGAATATTATCAAAACCATGCATGAATACGAGAAATATATAGAAAAATGCAGTCCGTGACAGCACAACAAACCGCATTGTACTAAGAAGGATGACAGGCTGACGCTTGACTGGAAATGCATGGGAAAGCTAAAGCTTGTTGTTGGGCAAAGCAAAAATGCACTTCACTTTGCGAGCCGATGATACTTGAGCCGTAGAGCTCTTGTGGGAATTTTTCAACAAGTTCCTAACACAATGAAAGTAGTAGATCGGAGCTTGAGCATATGTCGTCGTGCTACAATTTGACTCTACTGATAAATTGGTCGGGTGTGAAAAATTAGGAAAACATCCCCGAAAGCCTCCGAGGCACTTACTTGACTGAGGAAATAAGGGAAGTCAAGTAATTAGTCTTTGACCGCAAATAAACAAATGTAAGGGAAAAAGCATAAGCCACGGAGATTTTCGATTCTGGCTAATGTAATGTTAGGCTATTCTAGTATGTAGCTTGTAGTTGTAACTTGTAACCCATAGTCCACAGTAATACAAGTAAGCAAGATTGTTGCTTTCTCATTAAAATGTTTTCACAAAGCTCTCTGATTTCCAAAGAGCTCTAATGCTGTAAATGAGGGAAATAATCCAATCTTTTACGTATTTTATATACGGAGAATGTTCATTTTGTGGACTTAACAATGGAAACTTTTTGTTTTTGTTGATAAGCTAGTCTACGAAACAACAAACAAGAGAGAGACCCAAAGTTTTTGCCAATTTGGCATTCCTCCATACAAGAGGGAAAAAAGGCTGGAGAATTCTTTTCTTAAGCAAAATAGATGCAGAACATGCAATGAAATTCCAATGGAATTTCTAATGCTCCTTGGAAAAATACACAGAACAGAGGGAACGGGACTGAAATCCAGACCAGAAGAGTTTGCGCTGGGAATTCCTCTTGAGGTTAATTACTTCTCATTTACATCCCTCCCTACTACACATGCTACACATTCAGAACTCTGAGCTTTTTCATTGAGTTCCAGAAGAGCTAAATTTTTTTTAAAAAGAGTATGAAGTTTTTTTACCAGAGTGAATTTGTTGTGGAAGGAAATAGTACTAAGGTTGATACATTCCATATTGTATATATACATAATGTTAAAAAGCATATATATATGTTTTTTAACATTGTACAAAATATAAGGACATGCTATCTATCTATATTGTAGTATATAAGTATATTAAAATCTGCAAGATACGAGTTATAAAAACGGTGGTGGAGATGCCGGAGTGGTGTAATGAGGTCGATTGCCGGAACAGGCGGGAATGTAAATGGAAAGTAACGCAGGGAAAAAGATTAGCATATAAAAAATTGTTCTGTATATCGGAGCTTATGCATTTCAAAGGATAATTTAAGAGCGAAAATGGAGAAGGGCTTTAGGAGGAAAGCGAAAGCTATAGTTGGGGAAATTAAAAACGATTAAACTTTCACGGTGGAGATACAAGGAAAGAAGTGGCAGGAATTAATGTAATGTACTACTAATGTAAGTATAAGTATACACTATATAAGTATAAGTATACACTATATAAGTAAGTATACTCTATATAAGTATAAGTATACTCTATATAAGTATAAGTATACACTATATAAGTATAATTATACTCTATATAAGTATAGGTATACACTATATAAGTATAAGCTGAGTATAAATATAAATATTCAAATTGCAAATCGACGACGAAGTATCAAAAGGTACTATATTTAATGTTGAAGGGATATAAATGGTACTTTGGGATCCTTTGCCGGCGAAATATAATGTACTCTAATGAAAAATATGCATATGTTAATTATTGTAAAGGGAAAAATCTCTCTGTACCTTCTGAGCTTTACTCATCATCTGGATGGGCTGCACATCATGGTCGAAATGCTTCCGTTCCTGCAAGCACCCCATGCAGACGGGGAATTTGCAAAGCATGCAGTACATGCTGAGTAACTCAACGGGATGATCCGGACATTTGTACTCCAGAGGTCCAGCCCGAAGCTTCAAGCTGACTTTCCCCTGTTGGGGAGTCACTAGTGAGTGCTTCGCCAGCGGACCTCTCGCCGGATGACAATTCTCCCGGCATTTGTCACAATAGAATATCTCACACTGCTCACACATGACCGTCGCATTCTTCGGGTTCTTCTCACAGAGTTGACACTTCGTGCCGAGGTTCCGAGCCTCGACGTACTTATCCACGATATTTTGCATTACACGGTATTTGGGCAAATTGTGGGCTCCGTGCTCATCAAAGTACACCATCTTATGACAGACGGGGCAGGAGAGGCAGAAGACGGTGGATTGGATGGGGGGGAAGAGGAGTCCGTGGATGTTGGGGGTGCCCACGTAGCTGTTCGGTCGGGAACTGTACACCACCACTCCACTATCTGTCTCACTGAGGATGGAGACCTTGTCCGAACTGTCCTCATTGCTACTCGTCTCCCCCGTCCCGGAGCTCGCACTACTGTCGCTCTGACTCGAGGTGTGATGATGGTGGTGGTGGTGGTGGACCGTGGCTGTGGTCACTAAAATGTGATGGGAATGTCCGTGGAAGTTACCACTGTGACTGTGACTGTGCGGATGACCGTTGGATACGGAATTGTTTGACAAGGGCTGTTGCTGTACTGCTTGCTGCAGTTGCACCGCACAGTTTAGACAGAGGGAATGATAACAAGGAAGCAGGACCGGGTTGGTAAATAACTGTTTGCACAATGCACACTTGAGTTCTTCCTCCATTTTTAGTTTTTTTTTAAATTTCACTACTTTAAAATTACTTATTTATTTTAATTTCCTACTACTTTGCAAAATTGTAGCTTATAATTAGGAAGAAATTCACAAATTGGTATGTGATTCAAAAATTTTCACTAATGGTGTGCACTAATATTCTTATATGTTTGGATTTCGTAAAATTTCACAGAGTAAAACTAAGAATGGTATGATTTGAAATAATTTCACAAATTAATTTATATTTATTTGTTATTTAATTAATTAATTATGTATCTTATACACTTTTTTATTTTGGAATTTTCCCCGATTTGATTTTGGGGGATTGTAGGAATCTTGCAAAACTTATAATAACTTCACTATTTTTGTATGTAATATCTGTATATTATTTCCTCGTTGTTTTAATATGAACGCCGTAGCAGCAATTGGGATAATTAAGTATAGATAAGGATTATTTTTATTACAAAATCTCTGCTGCTTTCCGGTCAATAAATTTGACTTGAACTTGAACTGTCTGGCTCACGCTAGGTAGACGCGAGAATCGACGGACAACATCCTCCCTACACGACTAGTAGCTGACAACTGAGGAAGGGAGATCGCTTGTCGGGGTTTAAGCTCACTCACTGCATGGGATCTTGCCATGCTAGGAGTAAGTATTGTATACTTACCTTTATGCTTCATCCACTGTGTAGTAGTATCTTGTTTGTGTGCGGGGGGAAATGACGAACATGGGATCCCGAATATACTTGAAGCTTCTTGAATATTTTTAACATTATTATAGCTACAATGTGTATTGCCTTGTCTTTTTTACTTTGTGAAAATAATTACTAATGGGTATTTACTAATGTATGGTTACCTGTATTACTAATGGGTTTTTACATGTCCTTTTATTTAAATTATTATAAGTGGAATATTGCAATTTCTTAGTATTTAATTTATTTATCTACACTTTATGTATTAACTCACTTTTGTTTATACTTCGTTAGTTAATTTAATTTTGTAATTATTTTTCATTTCACGAGTGTAATAAATGTTTTTTTTAATTCCTATTGTACGTATAACTAAAATTGTCGGTATTTTTACAGCAATAATTAACTTATCGTGATTACATGATTATAAATCATAGAGGTGTATTTTTAAATTGGTTCTTATTTATTTGTTTCTTGGTAGACAATTTATCGCGTACAGCGAGAAAATTTAATTGAATAAATAATAAAACTTACATCAGTAATAACGCTACAGCTACAGCTATTAAACAATAATTATTAATGTTTATAAATTCGAATACTTAAATTTTAAATCCCGTTGTCTGTGGTTGGTTTATGGAGAGTTGTAGATTATTAAATTTGTCTGCTGCGCCATCTAGTTTCTGTATTTCTTTTTTAATGTGGTTTGGTAGCCTTTCACCGTTCCTTCCAAGTTTGTATCATACAAAAAAAATTATTTCTCTCAAACTTTGGAATTAATTAATTTAATCTTTAGGATGCACCAGCAGGGCAAAAATGAATTTTGTTTTTTAATGCTGTACGGATAAATGACTTGTACTGACATTAAAAGTGCCGAAATTGCACGCAGAAATTATTATTGCAGAATTCCGTGTTTTTGCAATGAAAATCTTTTGAATTATTTCTAAATGTAACTTTGAGCTTATGGGAATTATTGCATGTGCCATTTGTATTTGCATTATCCAATATGTGTGTTTGATGTAAATAAATGCAACAAAATCACGATTCATCATATTATAATAAGTATCCAGTGGTTTAATCAATATTCTTATATTCTCGCACTTGATTCGCTTGAAGCCACGCTATAACATACAATATGTAATTAGTACTTAAATTTGCTTCACTTTTCATATATCTACATATAGTCAAATATAATTTCTACAAATATGTTCAATAATTATTGTAGTCTTATTTTTTTTTTACTTCTTATTTAAAGACACTGAATCAGAAATGGCACATGTTAGGTATATAGAATCATTCATTTATAGAGGTGTTCTATCATTCGTCGATAAAGACACATAGAGGTTCATGTATAGTATGTAGTTTACATAATATTTATCTTGCGATAGTTGAAAATATGTTTATTATAGGTACAGAATAATATACAGTATTTACAAATTAAAAAGTTTTCAATCAATAAAACCTCTGTGAAGCTTTTCGCCTGTATAGCTCTGTAAATTTGAATATTATTACCTACTTTAATTCTCATAGCGCGTTTACTATTGCCAGCTGTTCTATACATACTATTATTACATTTTAGACAATTTTAACAGTCTTTTTTATTTTTTATTCATATTTCTTATAATCTCGCACAATGTTAAATTGACACAGAAAGTTTATGGGCTGGACATTTACAATTAGCTTACAATAGCAATTATGTATGTGTGTGGAAATATCCTCTCATTTATAAATGCAAAGTACCTTAACTTGAAATTTTACAAGTATACTTATATATGTAAAAGCCTGTGATCTAAAATCAACTTAAATTACAGAAGAAATTAATTTTACTATGCTACAAGCTTAATCTACAAGTATTAATCTTTAGTATTAATCTATATTGTATTAAGTATATTGCTACATATATGTACAATTTAACATTTTCAATATAGACAAGTACACAAAATAGTACATATTTATACTTTGTTCATTTTGATATTGCCATTAACCCAGCCATTTAAAATGCTATGCATTTTATCCCAAGCCATAAAACTGAAAAACTCATTTTCTGAATTAATTCTTATTGCAACTTGAAAAATATTGCAGCACTGCCCAGCGCTTTTAAAATTGCTAATAGCAAAACGTAGTCTTAGATTTAACTGAAAAATATAATGTAATGATTTTACAGCAATTTAATCTACTAAATGGATTTTAAATTTACACACAGTAATCGAGTTTTGCCGAAAGAAGTTATGTGATTATAATAATTTTTATTATTATAAGAATTAAATGTAATTCTGCTGGTATTGAAAAACAATTGGATTAAAAGTACAACAGGGAATCGGGCTGAATTAAAAGAGGAAGCTCAAAAAATATTACATTTAACATGATTAATTCTTAATTTATAATTAATTACATTTTGACAGTAAAATATCTATACTTTCCTATCCAAAAATTCTTCCCCTACACTTAAAATTAATTTCCTATACGGACGGACAGACCAAAGCAAGATTTTTCTTTCACACATTTTAGAAGTAATTATAGAAATTTGAGTAAAATCTCGTACATAAATCTGAAACAACACATAAATATTTTATCAATTTTCTCATGCATTGTTTTCTTCCGCTGAAAGTTTTAAACCGCATTAAATTTCTGTACGTACATTTTAGACTACAAATAAAATCGTATTGTAATAATTTGTAGTATACTTATTACATTGTGACATATATTTAATTAGATTATTTAAGTATGCCTATACCCGCACAACTACGACACTATACAGTATTACTTACATTTTGGACGGAAATTCACTGGGTAATATTCCTATATGCTAAAACGTTTCACCAAGGGCTTAGCCCACATTGTATATAGAGCACCTTGAAATAAGAACGTTGAAGCAGGAAATTATAATTAAATTAAACTAAATACAACACAATATTGGTAGCTAAAATATTTAATAACATATGCGCTAATATATTAATTACATTAAGTGTAATAATAATTATATAATTAGTACAGATAACACAGCCAACGTAATCCGACCCCATTGTTAATATTTTCTGCTACAACTCGGGTAATCCTGTTAGTATTTAACATATAATTATGTGAACCTCTATATATTATTTAATGCATTTTATTTAGACGAGACGACGATCGACGAACTTCACAGAGGATGTTTGTCCTTTGATAAAGATGCATTTGACATCGTCAGATATGCTAAAATATACTTGGCCTTTTGGATTGTCTTCCCCTTAAAGTAATTAATATTTATTATTATTCTACAGTATTAATTCTAAAAACAGAACCATGAACATGATTTGAACCGTCGATATCAACTGATGATGATGATGATATGAACCATAAAAATTTTGAACCAAACGTCATGACTACAAATGAGCTATACATACTTATTATTGCAACCTTTCTTCATCTAATTGTAAGTTAGTAGATCATATGTACACATACATATGTTCATCCTTAATAAAGGACAATAAGCCTAACTCAAGCTATACTAATTTTTAGTTACCCCCCATGTTTACAAAGCTAAAAACTCACTTCTATTTTTACACATTGTTTTTATATGCAGCTCCTCTGTATACTAATTATTACTATTCTCACATTTACTAAATAATTAACTTGATAAATTTCTATGTAAAAGTATACACATCGCAAAAATTAATTACAACGACAAGGAAAGAATGAGCAAGAAGGAATACTGCAAGCCTCAAAAGGCAGTTGAAATAGTTTTTCTCGACTTTAACTATAAATATTATATAGCAATTATTAGCATAAACGTGTTTCCAGAGATACGAGAACTACTTAAGAGTTTCTAATTTTGGTAAAGTATTAAGGGCATCCTTGTTTCTATCCTCCGAGGAAGCTGCGTCTAAGGTAATCTTGGAGACTATGACTTCACTGGGGTAATTACTATCCACAATGGATATCGTCTGACTACCCACGGGATCCTGACCCAGTACAATCTGTGTGACGGTTTTCTGTGGTAAGGTCATAGTGGTGGAGTACACGGTCGTCGTCATCGAATCATCTCGCATGATGGGAGAACTAGTAACTCGAAGCTCGGAGGTTTCATACTCTGTTTCCATTTTAAAGGTAGTGGGGGAAAGGGCGCCGTTCCTGGAGTAAGACAGGTCATCATCATCATTGCTGGAAGGATCCGTCGACGACTGGGACTGGGAGTCCTTATGATCCACATAGACCCAGTTGTCGAAACTATCCTGCTGCTTCTGCTCCTGGTCCCGATCAGCCAGCAGGGCAGCTTGCTTGGCGAGGAAGTCGGAATGGGACATCATGATGCCGTCTAGTTCCGTGGAGGTAATCTCGATCGTTTGGTTACTAAGTTGGACAGGCCTTGACTGGGAGCGAGAGGGTTCGCTGAATAAAGGTGGGCGCGTGTCACTTCGAATCACAGGTGATGTTCCGGCTGAGGATCCAGTGGAGTCGGAGGATGACGAGTCCTTCCTCAAAGGAGAATTCACTGGATTGATTTTAATATCGTGGGCATCTGCAACCGTTTGCATGAGACGAGTCTTGCTATCCACTCTCAAGAGTCTTTTATTAGCCTCAGCTGATACTTCCTCGTCAGGTCTCATTCTAAAGCCCAGGGCTTGATCCCCATAAGAAGACTCGTTGGAGCTCTTGACATTCATGACTGTCACATTGGATACTGGCGGAGCAGTGACGTGCACAATGGAAGATGATGAGCTTTCGATGACTTCGTTGGTTCGAATTGAATCAGGCATTAAAACTTGAATATTTGAGCCTTCCCTTGTCACGCTTGTGGTAGTTGTCTCCTTCCGCTCAGTTGTGCAAGTTACTATGCTAACACCTCCGGATTGACGAGTTTGAGCAGCGGACAGAATCTCTTCAACAGCTTCTTGAGCAGCTTTCTCAACCTCGTCCTGGCCCAAGATGCTGCTTCCTGTGGTTGATATTGTCACTTGATTTCCTGGAGCGTCCATTTGATGCACAATGCTCCCCATCATGTCCAACGTTTCTTGCATTCTTCTATGCACATCACTACCAGTGGATCTCTCTTGTGTCACTACTGTCACGCGTTCTTGCGGGGACACATGGATGACGGATGAAGGAGAAGCTTTTAGCGTTTCTGCAGATGAACTAGATGAACCGAGGGAATGGACTGATTCCCTCGTTTTGAAGTGAGGTATGGTAGTGTTTGTATTTGCCACGCTTAAATCTTCATACGATGGGAGGACTGGAATTTTACTGGCTATTTGGGATGACGTTCCGTCAGTTACAATACCCACGGAAACTGCTCTTTCCAGAGGTTGTCCGTTAGAAGTTACTTGAATTCGACTCAAATCACCGAAGGAAACTGACCGACGTCCGTTTTCTGTGGGATCGGCCCCTTCGACAACAAGTGTGTCAACTTGAACTCCTGGAACTTCCACGGTGGTTCCACTGACTTTGGTAGGCACTGGTGCTTTTCTCTTTGCAGATCTCTTAGGCTTCTTGGCCTTCTCTTTGGTATCGTCACCATCAGTGTCCGAACTGGAACTGCTACTGCTGGAATCCTTTGTTTTCTTATCCTTCTTACTCTTCTTCGGTTTAGAATCCCCACCTTCTGCTTCCTTAGCCTTGGATCTTCGAGGTGTAACTTGAGGCTTGGGTTTGGAAGATTGCTGAGCTTGATTTCCTGGTGCGGTTACAATGGATTCGATCTCTTGCATCCATTCAGCATCAACATGAGGGAATCTGATCACTGGCTTGTCCTCACTTTTTGGGCTTTTCTTACTCGTGTCAACTATCTTCACACTGGATTCTAATTCCGGTACTTTAATTTGCGGAGATTTAACTTCAACCTTAGCACCTACGGTGTCCTCAGCATCACTCTCGTCAGATGACGATGATGCTCCGTCTTTGTTCGATTTCTTCGATTTATCTTTCTTGACTTTGTCCTTTTTCTCTGCTTTCAACCTACTCTTCTCCTCCTTCTCCTTGGATTTTTCTTCTTTAGATTTCTTTACTCTTTTTCCGTCCTTGTGAGCCTTCTTTTCCTCATTATCTTCATCATCACTACTTGTTGAGCTATCGTGGAACTTGTGTGTGACTTTATCCTTGAAGTCACGGAGGCTCTGCATGAAACCAGCTTTATGTTCTTTACCGTCCGTCTTCACTGTAATTGAAGGATCCGTAAGTTCTACTTCGGGACCTTGCAACTTCCCAGATAAATCGGAAGTTTCAAGGGTGACGTCAGGAGCTTTCATATCTAAACCGGCGCCAGTATTGATAGTTCCTTGCCCAGATGGTAGTTGTCCAGTGACAGTGACTTGAGGAATTTCTGCACCAAAGTTGACATCCGGAGCATTAACGGACCAATTAGGAGCATGGGAGTGGACGTTCATGGACGGTAACCGACCAGCATTGACTGTGACATTTCCTGTATCAATTTGTGTAGATAATTGTGGCTGGGTGACCTCAATGGTTGTTCCAGGTAGTTGACTTTGAACTGAAGGTAATTTGACTGAGACTTCTGGGACTGACGACGTGAATTGAGGTTTCTCGGCTTCGACGTTGATTCTCATTGGACTCATCACACCTGACATGGCAATATTATGAAGCTCGGCTGTTGGGATTTCCATACGCGGAGAGGTTGCTGAATATCCAGATGTCATTGAGTACCCAGGAGGTGACACTGAGTACCCTGGAGATGACATTGAATATCCAGGAGATTTCATGGAGACACTTGGCAAACTATGTTCCATAGTCATAGAAGGAAGGTTAGCAGAAACGTTCAAATCTGGAACCTCGGCATGAATTCTGGAGACTTCACCACGCATATGTACGTCTGGGACATTAGCTTGAATTCCAGGTACCTCAATGCTACCTTCAAGGGTTGGTGCAGATCCTTTCAATTGAGCAGATGGTAGTTCAACACTCACGTTTGGCTTTGGAGCTTTGCCTTTTACTCCAAATTTCGGCATTTTAAACCCTTTCTTTCCGGATTTTCCTTCTAATGATGCCTTGATGTCTGGCATTTCTCCAGATAATTCCAATTCAGGTACATCTCCACTGACGGACGCATCAGCTTCAAAACTAGTGTCAAGGGAAGCACTTGGAAGGCTTATTTTCGGTCCCTCAACACTCACATCGGGCATGCTTCCTACCCGAAGAGAAGGTTTTTGTGCTTTTACATCTATTTTGGGTAGATTCATGGAAAATTCAGGAGCTTCGGCTCTCACACCGGCGGATGGCAGATCACCTTGGAAGGACACGACGGGCAATTCTCCCTTGACTTCATATTCGGACTTCCCGGGAGAATTTATTTCAAACTTTTTGCTCTTTTTAAGGAAACCTGGTAGTTTAATGTTAAATCCGGATTTTCCATGTTTGGCCGAGGCTTCCGGCATGTCCATACTAAATTCAGGTGCTTTTATCTGTAGCGAAGCATCCGGCATATCAACGGATGTCTTTAAAGAGACATCTGGGACACTGCTGGATTTCAAACCAACACTGGGAACCTTGGGAGCCTTGGCCTTCACTTTTGGAACCTTTGGTGCCTTGCCCTTGATGGAAACTTCAGGGAGTTTTGAACTGACGTTCAAATCCTTGATCTTTGGTAATTTTATATCTGCTTCAGCCTTTGGTAGGTCAACAGAAACTTTCGGACCGCTCACATCCACCGATGGTGCTGATAGGTTAACTTCTGGAGCTTTTCCTTCCACTGATAAACTGGGGAGGTTGGCTTCTACGGAGGGCATTTTAACATCAGCAGATACTTTTGGTAATTTCATGTCTACTTCAGAGAGTTCAAGGGAAGCGTCAGGCATGTCAACTTCTAGTTTTGGAGCATTGCCCTTGATGCCAAAACTCGGTAACTTGCCTTTGAGAGAAAAACCTTTTCCTTTGACTTTCGGTACTTTCCCCTCCAGTGAGACGTCCGGTACATTCACATCTACATCGGGCGTTTCAAACTCTACTTTTCCTTTCGGAAGATTGATTCCTAATTCTCCTGATGGCATTTCAATGTCAGCACTGGGCAGACTGACATCCATTTTGGGTAAAGACGGGACATCTACTGAAGCTCCAGCCTTTAGGTCAAATTCCGGGAGTTTTCCTTTGACTTCTACACTGGGAAGGCTAGCATCAATGGACATATCGGGCATTTTTGGTCCTTTAACTTCCATGTGAGGCATTTCAGCATCAATTGAAACATCTGGAATGTCCATGTCAACTTTTGGCCCGTGTCCTTTAAATCCAAAACTTGGCATCTTCATGTGTGGCATTTTCATGTGAAAGCCCTTTCCTTTCACTTTTGGTAACTTCCCGTCTACGGAAACGTCAGGAAGGTCAACATCGACGTCAGGTACATCGATGTCCAAATCGGCTTTTGGAAGTTTTACATTAAGTTTTGGAGCTTGGAGGTCCATGGAAGCACCGGCGTTTAGGTCAATATCGGGTAGTTTTCCCTCTAATGACATAGAAGGAGCTTTCAAATCTACCTTTGGAGCTTTCAGATCAACTTTTGGTCCTGCTACATCCATCGAAAGAGAAGGTGCCTTAACATCTACTTCCGGGAGATGTCCTTCGACGGATACATCCGGCATGTCAACATCCACTTTGGGACCTTTAAATCCAAAACTGGGCATTTTCATGTGAAAACCCTTGCCCTTAACCTTCGGTAACTTCCCATCAATAGAAACTTCTGGAAGATCAACGTCAACGCTCGGAACATCGACGTTCAAATCAGCTTTTGGAAGCTTCACATCTACATCTGGAATGCTCAAATCTGCGTCAGCTTTCAAATTTAGTTCGGGAAGTTTCCCTTCGATATCTACAGATGGCGCTTTGAGGTCTACTTTTGGTGACTTGATATCCATTGACACATCAGGGAATTCTCCTTCCACAGAAACATCGGGAATGTCAACATCTACTTTGGGACCCTTGAGGCCAAAACTTGGCATCTTCGGCATTTTCATGTGGAAGCCTTTTCCCTTAACTTTTGGTAATTTTCCATCAATTGATACTTCTGGAAGATCAACGTCAACGTCTGGGACATCAACGTTCAAATCAGCCTTTGGAAGCTTAACATCAACATCCGGAATGCTTAAATCTGCGGACGCTCCAGCTTTCAAATCAACTTCTGGTAACTTTCCTTTGACGTTTAAAGATGGCATTTTCAAGTCCAATGATGGCGCATTAACATCGACAGAAACATCGGGTATTTCAGGAGCTTTTACTTTTACGTTCGGAAGTTCTCCTTCCATGGAGACATCGGGCATGTCAACATCAACTTTAGGACCTTTGAATCCGAAACTTGGCATTTTCATATGGAAACCCTTTCCTTTAACCTTTGGTAATTTCCCATCTACAGAAACACCAGGAAGGTTGACATCTAAGTCAGGAACGTCGACTTCTAAGTCAGCCTTTGGAAGCTGCACATTGACATCGGGAACATTCAAATCTGCGGACATTCCTGCTTTTAAGTCAACTTCGGGAAGTTTACCCTTGATGTCCAAAGATGGCGCCTTTAGATCTACTTTTGGCGCGTTAATATCGAGTGAGACATCAGGCAAGTCTGGAGCTTTCACATTTACATCAGGAAGATCTCCTTCCAACGAAACGTCGGGCATGTCAACATCAAGCTTTGGACCATGGCCTTTAAAACCAAAACTTGGCATCTTCGGCATTTTCATATGAAAGCCTTTCCCTTTTATCTTTGGTGCTTTTCCTTCTGGCAGATTTATATCGAATTCAGGTCCTTCAATATCTATATCTCCTTGCAGTTTTGGTAGGTTAACATCGATATCCCCAGTCTGTAAATCCAACGAACCTTTCGGCAGTTTGAAATCAACTTTGGGGACCTTGACAGATGCCCCAGCATTGATGTCAAGGTCCGGGGCGTCTCCTTGGATATTTAGTCTCGGTGCATTATTGTCAATACTGGGGGCTTGGGCATCGATGGACACATCCGGTAATTTTGGTGTCTTGATGTCCATGCTTGGAAGTTTACCTTCGATGGACGCATCGGGTATGTCTACATCAATCTTTGGTCCATGCCCTTTCACTCCAAAGCTGGGCATTTTCATATCCATATGGGGCAGATGTCCCTTCAACGAGAAACCCTTTCCCTTCACTTTCGGTAACTTTCCATCCACGGATACGTCGGGTAGATCTACGTCTACGTCTGGAACATCAACGTTCAAATCAGCTTTTGGAAGTTTGACATCAACATCTGGGAGGTTCATATCTACGGACGCTCCAGCTTTCAAATCAACTTCTGGTAGTTTTCCCTTGATGTCTAAAGATGGTGCCTTTAAATCCACTTTTGGTGCCTTTACATCAATTGATACATCAGGTAGTTCAGGTCCTTTGACATTTACATCCAGAAGCTCTCCTTCCAATGACACATCGGGCATGTCAACATCCACTTTAGGACCCTTGAGACCGAAACTGGGCATCTTCGGCATTTTCATGTGGAAACCCTTTCCCTTAACTTTGGGCATTTTCCCATCAATTGAAACATCAGGTAGATCAACGTCAACATCTGGTACATCGACATTTAAATCAGCTTTTGGAAGTTTGACATCCACATCAGGCAGGCTTAAATCTGCGGATGCTCCCGCTTTCAAATCAACTTTTGGGAGTTTTCCCTTAATGTCTAAAGATGGCGCCTTTAAATCTACTTCTGGTGCCTTCATGTCAATTGAAACATCAGGTAGTTCTGGTCCTTTGACATGAACTTCAGGAAGCTCTCCTTCTAATGAAACGTCGGGCATGTCAACATCTACTTTTGGACCCTTGAGACCGAAACTGGGCATTTTCATGTGTGGCATCTTCATATGGAATCCCTTTCCTTTAACCTTTGGCATTTTTCCGTCAACAGAAACATCAGGGAGATCTACGTCAACTTCGGGTACTTCAACATTTAAATCAACTTTTGGTAGTTTGACATCAACATCCGGCATGCTCATATCTACGGATGCTCCAGCTTTCAAGTCTACATCAGGAAGTTTTCCTTTGATATCTAAAGATGGCGCTTTTAGATCAATTTTTGGTGCCTTTAAATCGAGTGAAACTTCCGGAGCTTTGACGTTTACGTCTGGAAGCTCTCCTTCCAAAGACACATCGGGCATATCCGTATCAACTTTAGGGCCTTTAAGTCCAAAGCTTGGCATCTTCATATGCGGCATTTTCATGTGGAAACCCTTTCCTTTGATTTTTGGTAATTTCCCATCCAGGGAAACATCAGGAAGGTCTACATCAACATCTGGAACCTCAACTTCTAAACTTGCTTCTGGAAGCTTCACGCCAAGATCTGGAGCCTGCAGATCAACAGAAGCTCCAGCGTTTAAGTCCACTTCAGGTAATTTTCCTTCTAACGACACAGAAGGTGCTTTTAGGTCAATCTTTGGGGCTTTGACGTCCATTGAAACGGATGGTAACTCTGCTTGTAAGTTTACGTCAGGGAGGCTTCCTTCAAGTGATACGTCAGGAATATCAGCACTAACTTTGGGGCCTTTCAGTCCAAAGCTTGGCATCTTCGGCATTTTCATATGGAAGCCTTTTCCTTTAACCTTTGGTAATTTCCCATCAATTGATACATCCGGAAGATCAACGTCAACGTCGGGAACCTCCACGTTCAAATTTCCCTTTGGAAGCTTGACATCTACATCTGGCATGTTTAGATCAACTGATGCTCCAGCGTTTAGATCCACTTCCGGAATTTTTCCTTTAAGGTCCACAGATGGTCCCTTGAGGTCTACTTTAGGAGCTTTAACATCGAGTGAAACATCGGGTTTTTCAGGTCCTTTCACTTTTAGATTTGGAAGCTCTCCTTCCACGGATACATCTGGCATGTCAACATCCACTTTGGGACCTTTAAATCCAAAACTCGGCATTTTCATATGGAAACCCTTTCCTTTAACTTTTGGTAATTTTCCATCAATGGAAACATCAGGAAGATCCACATCCATATCTGGAACCTCAACATTTAGGTCTGCTTTTGGAAGCTTGACATCCAAATCTGGAACGTTGATATCTGCAGAGGCACTTGCGCTTAAATCAACTTCGGGAAGCTTTCCTTTTAGATCTACAGATGGCCCCTTGAGGTCTAATTTTGGTGACTTAACATCTATAGAAACATCTGGGAGTTCCGGGCCTTTTAGTTTAGGTGCTTTGATGTCCACTTCTGGTAACGAGCCTTCTATTGAAGCATCTGGGAGACTTCCTTCTATCTTTGGGCCTTTAAATCCAAAACTAGGCATTTTCATATGGGGGAGGTGTCCTTTCAATGAGAATCCCTTTCCTTTTATTTTAGGCGACTTTCCTTCAATTGATAATTCAGGGACGTCAAGTCCGACTTGAGGAGCATTGACATTCAAATCAGCTTTAGGGAATTTCACATCCATTGTTGGAGCATGAAGATCAAGGGAACCTCCGGTTTTAAGATCCACTTCGGGTAGTTTCCCCTCGAAAGACGCAGATGGTGCTTTGAAGTCAATTTTAGGAGCATTGATGTCAATGGAAGCATCTGGAAGTTCTCCCTCAATATTTAATTCTGGAGCGTTCACGTCCACTTTGGGACCATGACCTTTCAGGGATAAGCTCGGCATCTTCATGTCAACACTGGGTAGCTTTCCTTTCAGAGAAAATCCTTTTCCTGACACATTTGGTAATTTTCCCTTTGCAGACAATTCTGGCACGTCCACGTTTAACTCGGGAGCATTCACGTCAATATTGGCACTTGGGAGATTTACATCTAAGCCGGCGCCAGATTTTAAATCCATGCTGGGCATTTTACCTCCTAATGAAACACCCGGTATATTTACATCGATTTCCGGAGCTTTGACGTCAATTGAAGCATCAGTTAATTGAACTTGCGGCATTTCGCCTTGAATTGAAACATCTGGCATGTCCATGTCAACTTTTGGCCCGTGTCCTTTGAATCCAAAACTTGGCATCTTCATGTGTGGCATTTTCATGTGAAAGCCCTTTCCTTTCACTTTTGGTAACTTCCCGTCTACGGAAACGTCAGGAAGGTCAACATCGACGTCAGGTACATCGATGTCCAAATCGGCTTTTGGAAGTTTTACATTAAGTTTTGGAGCTTGGAGGTCCATGGAAGCACCGGCGTTTAGGTCAATATCGGGTAGTTTTCCCTCTAATGACATAGAAGGAGCTTTCAAATCTACCTTTGGAGCTTTCAGATCAACTTTTGGTCCTGCTACATCCATCGAAAGAGAAGGTGCCTTAACATCTACTTCCGGGAGATGTCCTTCGACGGATACATCCGGCATGTCAACATCCACTTTGGGACCTTTAAATCCAAAACTGGGCATTTTCATGTGAAAACCCTTGCCCTTAACCTTCGGTAACTTCCCATCAATAGAAACTTCTGGAAGATCAACGTCAACGCTCGGAACATCGACGTTCAAATCAGCTTTTGGAAGCTTCACATCTACATCTGGAATGCTCAAATCTGCGTCAGCTTTCAAATTTAGTTCGGGAAGTTTCCCTTCGATATCTACAGATGGCGCTTTGAGGTCTACTTTTGGTGACTTGATATCCATTGACACATCAGGGAATTCTCCTTCCACAGAAACATCGGGAATGTCAACATCTACTTTGGGACCCTTGAGGCCAAAACTTGGCATCTTCGGCATTTTCATGTGGAAGCCTTTTCCCTTAACTTTTGGTAATTTTCCATCAATTGATACTTCTGGAAGATCAACGTCAACGTCTGGGACATCAACGTTCAAATCAGCCTTTGGAAGCTTAACATCAACATCCGGAATGCTTAAATCTGCGGACGCTCCAGCTTTCAAATCAACTTCTGGTAACTTTCCTTTGACGTTTAAAGATGGCATTTTCAAGTCCAATGATGGCGCATTAACATCGACAGAAACATCGGGTATTTCAGGAGCTTTTACTTTTACGTTCGGAAGTTCTCCTTCCATGGAGACATCGGGCATGTCAACATCAACTTTAGGACCTTTGAATCCGAAACTTGGCATTTTCATATGGAAACCCTTTCCTTTAACCTTTGGTAATTTCCCATCTACAGAAACACCAGGAAGGTTGACATCTAAGTCAGGAACGTCGACTTCTAAGTCAGCCTTTGGAAGCTGCACATTGACATCGGGAACATTCAAATCTGCGGACATTCCTGCTTTTAAGTCAACTTCGGGAAGTTTACCCTTGATGTCCAAAGATGGCGCCTTTAGATCTACTTTTGGCGCGTTAATATCGAGTGAGACATCAGGCAAGTCTGGAGCTTTCACATTTACATCAGGAAGATCTCCTTCCAACGAAACGTCGGGCATGTCAACATCAAGCTTTGGACCATGGCCTTTAAAACCAAAACTTGGCATCTTCGGCATTTTCATATGAAAGCCTTTCCCTTTTATCTTTGGTGCTTTTCCTTCTGGCAGATTTATATCGAATTCAGGTCCTTCAATATCTATATCTCCTTGCAGTTTTGGTAGGTTAACATCGATATCCCCAGTCTGTAAATCCAACGAACCTTTCGGCAGTTTGAAATCAACTTTGGGGACCTTGACAGATGCCCCAGCATTGATGTCAAGGTCCGGGGCGTCTCCTTGGATATTTAGTCTCGGTGCATTATTGTCAATACTGGGGGCTTGGGCATCGATGGACACATCCGGTAATTTTGGTGTCTTGATGTCCATGCTTGGAAGTTTACCTTCGATGGACGCATCGGGTATGTCTACATCAATCTTTGGTCCATGCCCTTTCACTCCAAAGCTGGGCATTTTCATATCCATATGGGGCAGATGTCCCTTCAACGAGAAACCCTTTCCCTTCACTTTCGGTAACTTTCCATCCACGGATACGTCGGGTAGATCTACGTCTACGTCTGGAACATCAACGTTCAAATCAGCTTTTGGAAGTTTGACATCAACATCTGGGAGGTTCATATCTACGGACGCTCCAGCTTTCAAATCAACTTCTGGTAGTTTTCCCTTGATGTCTAAAGATGGTGCCTTTAAATCCACTTTTGGTGCCTTTACATCAATTGATACATCAGGTAGTTCAGGTCCTTTGACATTTACATCCAGAAGCTCTCCTTCCAATGACACATCGGGCATGTCAACATCCACTTTAGGACCCTTGAGACCGAAACTGGGCATCTTCGGCATTTTCATGTGGAAACCCTTTCCCTTAACTTTGGGCATTTTCCCATCAATTGAAACATCAGGTAGATCAACGTCAACATCTGGTACATCGACATTTAAATCAGCTTTTGGAAGTTTGACATCCACATCAGGCAGGCTTAAATCTGCGGATGCTCCCGCTTTCAAATCAACTTTTGGGAGTTTTCCCTTAATGTCTAAAGATGGCGCCTTTAAATCTACTTCTGGTGCCTTCATGTCAATTGAAACATCAGGTAGTTCTGGTCCTTTGACATGAACTTCAGGAAGCTCTCCTTCTAATGAAACGTCGGGCATGTCAACATCTACTTTTGGACCCTTGAGACCGAAACTGGGCATTTTCATATGTGGCATTTTCATGTGGAATCCCTTTCCTTTAACCTTTGGCATTTTCCCATCAATTGAAACATCAGGGAGATCTACATCAACATCTGGTACGTCGACATTGAAATCAGCTTTTGGTAATTTGACATCAACATCCGGCATGTTCATATCTACGGATGCTCCAGCTTTCAAATCCACTTCTGGAAGTTTTCCCTTGATATCCAAAGATGGCGCCTTTAAATCTACTTTTGGCGCGTTGATATCCAGTGATACATCAGGTAATTGCGGACCTTTTACATTCACATCTGGAAGCTCTCCTTCTACAGAGACATCCGGCATGTCAACATCTAATTTTGGACCGTGTCCTTTAAATCCAAAACTTGGCATCTTCGGCATTTTCATATGAAACCCCTTTCCTTTGACTTTAGGCAATTTCCCGTCCACGGAAACATCCGGAAGGTCTACATTAACATCTGGAGCCTCAACGTCTAAACTTGCTTCTGGAAGCTTTACGTCAACTTCAGGAGCCTTGATTTTCATATCGGGTATACTCAAATCCACGGATCCACCAGCTTTCAGGTCAGCATCAGGGATTTTACCATGTAATGACACATCAGGAATTTCAAGCCCTTCGATATTTCCATGACCTTTGAGTCCAAAACTGGGCATTTTCATGTCAATGCTAGGAAGTTTTCCGGATAGAGAAAATCCCTTTCCCTTTACTTTGGGCATTTTCCCATCAACTGACACGTTTGGTAAATCAACATCGATGTCTGGAGCCTCTACACTCAAATCGGATTTCGGGAGATTCATGTCCAATTGAGGAACATTTACATCTACAGATCCACCAGCTTTCAAATCAACATCAGGGATACGTCCTTTGATGGACATGTCGGGGACATTTACATCAATGGAGGGCATTTCTCCTGAGATTTTGGCATCGGGCAGTTTCCCTTCCAAAGACACATCGGGTTTGTCGAGCTTGGGTCCTTTAAGAGATAAGCTGGGCATTTTCATGTCAATATTCGGAAGTTTTCCCTTCAGTGAAAAACCACCTTTTGGCATTTTTCCTGACACTTCTGGAAGTTCAACGTCCAATTGGGGACCATGAATGTCAATGTCTGGTTTGTTAAATTTCATATCCACATTTGGCATTTCCATATCAACTCCTTTAGTCTTCAAATCAATTGATCCTCCAGGTTTTAAATCTACTTCTGGAAGCTTGCCGTCAATTGTCATGCTTGGAGCATTGATATCAAGTGTTGGAGCTTTGACTGACATGTCGGGGAGTTGTCCTTTGACTGACATGTCGGGGAGTTGTCCTTTGACTGACATGTCAGGGAGTTGACCCTTGACGGACATGTCAGGGAGTTGACCTTTGACTGAGACATCTGGAAGATGACCCTCGACGTTCATGTCAGGTGCTTCAGCAGATAATTTGGGGCCATGTCCTTTAAGTGATAGACTTGGCATCTTCATATCAATGTGTGGTAATTTCCCTTTTAAATTAAACCCGGAGAACTTGTGACCCTTCTTAGCGTCCATATGAAGGTCAGGGACTTCCACATCAGGTACATCTGCTTTCACGTCCAAGTTGCCAAGGTGGAAGCCTGCATCGGGGGATTCCGCTTCGACACTGAGTCTCGGTGTTTCCAACTCTACATTTACATTGGGTAGATCGCCCTTTAATTTAGGAGCTTTTAGGTCAACATCCGGTATTTTTCCTTTAATAGAAATATCAGGAGCTTTTCCTTTGATAGATATATCTGGTGCTTTCCCTTTCTTGACTTTAATTTTTGGCCCCTTCCCCTCAACCTTGACATCCGGGAGATGCATCTCGCCACCCGCACCCCCTTCCAAGGATAAGTTGACGTCTGGCACTTCAACATCAACGTCTGGCCCTTCTAATTTTTTGTTACTCTTTTTAAATAGTGATGACATCTTAAACCCCGGTCCTTTCACTTTGACTGATGCGTCTGGAACTTCTCCAGAAATATTCACTTCCGGTACTTGGCCTTCTAAAGACACCTCAGGCATCGAGACGTGCATGTCGACGGGTCTAATGTCAACTTGAGGAGCCGATCCTTTAATTTCTACATTAGGGAATTCCACCGAGGCACCTGCTGGAATAGAAATACTAGGAGCTTTGCCTTTCTTCCGCTTGGTTTCTGGAACTTTTGGCTGCTTGACTTTAACTTCTGGAAGCCCCACACTCATTGAAGGACCTCTAATATCTCCAGGATGAAGTTCTAAGTTGGGATTGGGAGCATTAATATCTACTTTGAGGGAACCCGAAGGTAAGTTAACATCCTTGTCTGCGTGAAGATCCGGATTATTATCGAAGGAATATGTTTGTTTACTGGAACTAAATTTGGGTAATTTGATTCCCAGGCTGGGCATAGAGAATCCGGATTTTTTGCCCTTGGCGGAATCGGCGGATGGCGGGCGCATCTGAAGCTCTTGATCAATTTTAAGTGAAGGTGTTGAACCCTCAAGATTAATGTCGACCGCAGCCGTTACTTGTGGTTTGTTCATTGTCAGCCTTGCATCAACTTCATCAGAGCCCATCTCACTGCTCTTCTTTCGCTTGACTTGAACTTTATCGAAGGAAGGCAATTTTGCGGCTAGGTTTAATTCCATTTCCTCTCCACTACTTCCTTTTCCCTTATCTTTTTTATGCTTGCTATTACTACTACTATCTCCTTCCTCTGTGTCATTGCTTCCGCGCTTGCCGAAACCTAAACTCAAGTCTGGGACTCGAATCCCAAATTTACTTTTGGATCTCTCCCCATCCGGCTGCTCCTTGTGCTTCTGTCGCTGAGGCTTGGTAACCCCGGCATCCATGGACAGGGAGGGGACGCCGATATCAATTTGAACATGCGGAGCTTTGGGATCCGGCGACTGGATCGTCATCGACTGAGCGGAAATATCTGACTCTACATTCACAGTGGGTTTGGTTAGGTTGACTTGGACAGGCTGGACATCAAGGACGGCGGCGGAGCCGCCGTACTGGGGACCTGCTAAGGATAAATCGCCAGACACGTTCGTGTCGTAGGACATTTGAATGACTGGGGAGATGGCTTCAACGGGGGATGGAATGCTCTTGTGGCCAGTTTTGACATTGGGAGCTTTTGTCTTGGCTCTCGGCGTCACTTGAGGCTTGGCTGTAGTAATTTTAATTTGTTGCACAATGGGAGCTCCGCGGGCGTCAATCTCATCAATCGATGCAGACATGGCGATGGATGCTTTTGAATTCTTCGGATCTTGCTCATTTCCACACTTCCCTTGATGAGCCTCTGAGGCATTTCTGACCGACGAAGGAGACCGTGTCTCACTTGTACTTGTGAAGATTGCTGAAGGAATCTCTACCCCTTTCACACCATTCAACCTCTTCTTGTTTCGTCCCACTTTCAGATCCAGGTGCTCCTTACCCACCTACAGAGTTTAAACACCAATATTATTTGAGATTTTTTTTTATTTCTACACCCACAGTACATGTAAGTTTTTTTTTAAATTTTTATATTATTTTCCTACAACCTCTACATTGCAATATTACGAAATATCTCATCTGCAACCTTCTCACACCTTCCTTAGAACTCAAAAGCAGGGAAAACAAGGGTTTTTAAACAAAAATTTAATGCAAAATCCCATAAGCAATTCAACGAATAACAAGCATCTTATTATACTAAAATTGTTTGAGCTCCTGCCATTTTCATTTATAAACAACAAGCAAGTTAAATAGCAAGTAAACATTGAAATGGGGATGATTTCTAATTGTTCGTTGATAGTGTAAGCATTTTCTATTATTGACAAGTCTTTAAGCATTTGATATGGACAAGTACAAACAAGCACTATACAGTTGTATGAGTATAGAACACATAAAGTAAGTTCAAAATTGTAGTACAGCAATAGTAGATGGGAAGATCAGCTACACATTTTTATTTGATTTATTTTCGGACAACAAGAGATGACATGAAGGAGATGATGAGACTTTGAGACTACGAGGAGAAGGATTTGGACGGAGGTTTACAACAAGAACAAAACAAAGTGCAAACATTGTTTTGATAAAATGTATTTAGAATGAAAAGTACCTAATCGAGACTGAATTTACATGAATGTATTCAATGAGCCTTCCTACTGTGTTTATCTTTATGACATGACAATCCATTTCTTCGTCTTCTCCTCTTCCCTCCTTCCATCTTCGTCAGTCTCAATGGGCTCCATTCAACATGATCTGACGGGCCGCTTCCCAATCCTATGGGCATCGAGACAACAATGGACGTACGCCAAATGTCAAGACAAAAGCCCTCGAAAACTGCTTTCTTTCTCCACTTTTTAGTCCTCCTGCCCAGACTTTTTTCCCTAGACCCTAACAAATTGGAATCCCTATGCGGTACCATAACGAGTCATAACAAGGAAATAAGGCTTTGATCGCCACATTCTTCATAATCGTTTTATTTGTGCCGAGTTTTACTCCCTGCTACCTGTTGCTTTAATTCTGCTGCCGACTGACACAGCACCACACATTGTAATTTGTAACTCGGAGCAGAGTAAAGCTGGAGTTTTGTTCCTAAAAATATACTTCTAGTATGTTAATATACGTAAATTATTGATGTTTATTTTTATCAATTTTATTTTATTTTATCATCCACAACTTTGAAGAGCTTGAATATAGATGACTGACAAATCAACTCCGCTGCGTCTCCATTTAGTTTCTCATCATTTCTCCAATTAATACTTTCTCTACGTATTTAAAGAAATCAACAAAACATTATGCACTTCAACAGTAAAGGCCTGCATGGATTAATTAATTCCTTCATATTTAAATTAAATAATTTGCATTTGATAAGGAAAAAGAAATGTCTACAGTGACCAGGCGTGACTGGCTTCTTTGCATTTGAGTTGAGCTGTGATAATCTATAATAGGTGACAACTATACATGCGTAAGTTAAGATACTCTTATACTATGTACTGGTTCATAGTAGTTAAATGATGCATCTATATAGTCGCTATACGTAGGGAACTATACCTATGGTGAAGTTGTGATGAAGTAGAAGCTATAAGTATACCACTACTATAGTATGTATGTAGCCTTCGCAGCGTCTAATCTTTGACTATACAACCACTCATAGTCTCTACAGAACCCGAATATGTAATGTAATGTAATAGTATGTATGTACTTATATCTCCACACATGTGTACGTGTACTTGCAATATTATCTATATACCTCCGCATATCATGCTTAAGTATGTATCTATATGTGCGTATAGATCAGAAAGGAACATTAAGGTCGGCTATAATAGAGAAGAATGAGGAAGAACAAGTGTCGGCTAAAAAGAGAAGATCAATTGAAAGCTATTGAGAATGAATCATGGAATCAATATTGATGAATTACAGCTGAAGTTTTACATACATGACTTAAGACTTGACATATGGAGCTATGATCGTTGACTATTATAGGTAACTAACTATGCTGACTATTTATAGATACACGGTGTCTTTTATATTCCATAATGCTCACACTTTGTTTTCAGTCATGATGTTCATCCTAACAACTCTTTAGTGCTTCTTCTCCACTCTACCTGTGAATTAGGTCACTTAACGTGTACTTCCCGCATATGTAGATACTGTAGATGTATGTAGATACTAAAATACTCTTATTGGAAAGGTCTATGTTTGGGTCATGACTGACAGGCGGCTCGAAAGTAAATTTTTTTATTGTCAATGGGAAAAAAAGTAATGAATAAGTACTTGCAAATAATAGATTTGAAACCGAAAACAAAAGATATGGGAAGATATACACATAGTAATAGACTTGAAGTAGAAGTAGAATACATCTCTACACATATATGTATAGATACTTAAAGTTATTACTTCCAGCATGATTAGTATTCTAGAAGTTACTGCTTATCTAGCGGTTCACTTGTATCAACCTGTGTAAAACTTATCAACGTGTTAAACATATCAACAATGCAAAAAGTATTATTGGGAGCGTGACATTGTTTATGCGTCTTGACAAAACCAACGGCTACAAAATATTATTCTGCATATGTATAGGTATATACAAAAGCTACAAGCATCCAACAAGCGTTAGGTTACGACGACTTAATTTGCTGCCCAGGATTTACAGTTATTATTTTTAGATGTCTCGGAGGAAATAGTAATTAAAATACTGAGAAATCAGTGCCTACAATACATAATAGTAATGTTTTTATGACCGCAACCACCAAAAGCGGGTGTAGTATCTACTGTAAGGAAAAAAGCGGTATATTGAAGTGATGAGGACGGAGGAAAGTTGTTATGCTGTTGTTTGTGTCGAGTGATCAATTACTAATTTCGCTGGAGGAGGTAACGAGAAGTTGTTAGTTCAGTGGTAATTAAAAAGATGCATGCTATAAGTATAGCGTGAGTTCAAATTACCTTTCTCAAATCATCGATTGATTGACTCTTGAAGAATGGGTGACACACCCTCTCAATGGAAACATTCCCTGAACCACTTTGCACTGGACTTGTTGACACTTGAATTCCTCTGTGCGGTAGTGCCTTGTCCGAGAACTGCACCATGTCCAGATTGACTTCGTAGGGGGATGCGTAGCTGAGCAACGTAATTGCATCTTCCAATACCATATGCTTGAAGGATACCGTCATCGACGTGATTTGGTCTCCTAGAATCCCGTTCAGAAAAAATTGCTCTCATTTTCAAACGCACACTATATACACTGTAATTACATTGCTTTTTTCTACTTTACCATACTTTTTTCTACTTAACCATGCTTTCAATTACGAAAATAAAAATGATGAATGTCTCTTTGTAATAAGTCTCTACACTTTTTAACTCATCTACTACCAGCACTGTGGTTTTTGTAATTGTCAGTGAAAATTAATCTAATCAAGGAAATGTAATTCATTTGCACTATGCTGCAACACCATATGTAAATGTCTTGACAAAAAAATATAAAACCAGTGTAAACTTATATAGATACATACAATACATATCTACCAGTGTCAAACACTGAGAAACAGCAAAAAAAACGTATTCATTCAAAATTCATTGAGCATAAATACAAGTAACTATAGGGAAATCCATAAATATAGTAAAATTACATAAAAATATAGGGAAATTACAGTATATATTAATAATTATTCTGTATTTGTATACAGGTATGTATACAAATACAATGAAAATACATAAAATGCAGGTCTTAACAATCTTTTTTTCTTCCTTGGAAGCAATTTCTGTTTATGGGGAGTATCTATTCAAGCCATGTGTCATAATATTTTGAGGAAACTGTCTTGTGTGGGTTTGGGAAGTTTACGCAAGAATTAATGAGAGGTTGAAGGTAAGAAATTAAGGGAAAAAATCTAAGTCAGTGGGTATTTATGGTTGTTTTTGTTGAGCTTCATGAGCTTGTTGTAAGTATGTGTGTGTGAGAGAGAGAGAAAGAAAGAGAGAGAAAAATTAATGAAATTACCTGGAGAAATGCATCTGGACTCAGCTGCAGGACCACGTTGCATCACATCCTTTACATAAATTCCATCTCTCATGTTGCCGCAAATGTTGAACCCCAGCCCAGTGAAATCGTGACCCTTGATGGCCACACTGTATCTCCGAGGTTCCTGGAACATTGATTAGTAACGACCTTGTTAGTAACGTTCATTACTCACCCACATACTTGCTACATTACACCATTTGTCTTAAATGTCTACTTAATCTCAAGAAAACTGGAAACCTAATGACGTTTATGACATGATCAGCTTACGTTTCGTGCTCAGTGCTTTCGTCCATCGTTGTTAACTTAAATGTATGCGAGAGCAGATCTGGATGAGAATATAGTGCAGTGTCTACCCGTAATTCAATGGGAGCACCTATATGTCTACTACTATAGAAATGCTTTACTCAATCTAAAAAGAGCATCTGAGTTATGAACTTTTTCTCTCATAATAAAGATCCCTTCTTCCCATTCTGATCCACAACCAATGTTTTCCCTGATCTACGCAGGGAAGGTAAAATCTTTCGTGACAGAAATGCATGCCTTGGTATTTTACTCTTTTACTAGTCTGTCTTGTCGTCAGTACGCTTATGATTCACATATCTTCGTATGTATATGATTCGCATATCTTTTTTTATGTATATCATTACATATCGTCGGCAAAGTATCAAAAAGTACTAACTTTAGTGTTGAAGGTATATAAATTAGTACTTTGAGATCCTTATTCGTCGACGATATGTATGTATATGATTCACTGATTTGGACAACTCTTCGTCAGTTCATAAATGGTCCGATATGATTTAAGCATCAATCTATTTAATACATAGATCTATATGACTAAATATGATTTAAGCTTCTTGTCATTAACAAATTTCGGATTCTTTTCAAGCTATAGCTACTTATACCTAGTAGCTTTTGTCTGCACTCACTTAATACCTGCTTGGAACTCATTACTCTATATAAAACACCGCGTGCAAAAACCAATGACAGATGAACGCTGCACACAGTTAACGTGTCGACGTGCAGTTTGTCAGCTGAAGCGCTTCATCTACTAATATTACTGCTATACTTAACTACATATACTATAATTTCATGTGCAGTTGAATAGACTGCGAACTCCAGGTAAATTGCCAATATCCTATTTCCCCTCATTTCCTTATTATTATGCTGGGCAAGTGGAACATATAAGTACATGTAACAATAAATGAAAGAGATTTTTTGCATTTAGGAAATATCTGTAAAATTTCGTCTCGTACAGCATTTCAACTTGAACAACGTTTTGCACAAATGATTATCACCACACTGTTATCTGTGAGAACGTCGCTGCACTTGCATACCGTATTTATCATTTGATGCTACGTGCAGCATACGTCGCTTTTCCCATAACTTCGGAAGCATATATAAGTATGTATAAGTATATACCTCCACAAGCTATTATGTATGTGTTACATATATAGATATATAGGTATATCTTATATATTTAGATATAGTACTATACATTATCCTTTTTTATCAAAGCCACACACTACTGAAACCCAAATGGGAATTTTTTTTTGCATGAAACTATCCGTTCATGTCAGTCCTTTTTAGCTATACACACATATATACATACTACAATAGTAATATTTTCTAAATCAGATACTGAAAATGCAATCATTTAAGGCCGCAACAGCAGCTATAGCGCTCTCCTTTCATTGACTTTTTTGCTATTCACTCAAAAATCGAAACCAAGCTTTACATGTCTTTTTTTGCTATCTATGTGTACTAATGTTGTGCACAAATGGATCTTGAAGGGACATGATGGGCTCAGCCCTTCCGGCTTCATTGTACCCAACTTCCTTTTAATCAGTCTCGAAATTGGAAAAAGAGTCAAATCGTCACCCGTAAGTCAAGCCAATTCTACTATAATAGTATAAACTGCGAGTATAGTATAAGCGCTTGGGCTTTTTGTTTTGTTGTTATTCCATTTTTACCTTATAAATGTCTATATGAAGAGTTGTGGCTATACTATAATAGTAGTGGCGAGTTTGAAATCATGACAACATGAAGTGCGCACATTCATAGAAAATATACTTACACAGATATAGATACATACAAACGCATGTAGTATTTCACCATTGCAAGTTGAATGTCTTTCGTGTTTACATTTTGATTGTCTAAAAATAAACAAACTATCATTTATTCCTACTATTGTTGTGTTCCCCACTAATTCTTTGCTATTTAAATTGCAACGACCTTTCTGATCTGGAGTTCATACACAATAAAAATACTTTTTTACCAGAGCTGCATGGCGCCAAACAAATCACGCGCCGGACTAATGTATTTGAGTGCAGTCAATATATAAATAATAAATAAAAATAAATTTTAGCATTTAGTCTGTCAAAAATCCATCAAATTTAATGCACACACATGGTTCATGGCATGGCCTCAAAGTTTACGATAGAAATAAAAAGTTTCAAACGTCCCAACACAAGTTGCATGCTCGCTCATCACATTGCGGGTCATACTATTATTGCAATTATGGTGATGACTTCAGATGATAAAATGCATTTTGTATTATGTATGCCTTAAAAATTGGTGATTTTAATATCCATTTTAGTAGCAAGCAGTTATGACGACTGTTTTTCAAGTAGAGCAAAACATAAAGATTTCGTTTCAAGCATAAAAATGCTACTAGCTTTTATGTTTTAACATCTGTCTTCATATTTGCGAGCCCATTTGCACTATAGTTCGGAAGCATGGAAGGATGCAAGTTATATAGTAGATTTAAGGAATATTATTAAAGTAAATGTTATTTAATAAACATGAAGAATATGAAATTCAAGGACTGAATCACCCAAACTATTTATTATTCCCATTAAAAAAACATTCAGTTCTGGGATCTGATTACTCTTCATTTCGCTTTTCCAACAACTCAATTACATAATTATATTATGTCGGCTGAAATTCCAAAACATTGCACACTCATATTATGTGTGTACAATCCACAGATTTGTATAATGCGCATACGTTTACAATTGAGATGTTAGTATTTACAATATAGCGGAGCCTACAAGGGATCGTTAAGTTTTGGCGTGGAAAACGACCCAGCGGTAAATACCATTTGTATACTTATGTCCGTGTACTTTTACGCACAGGACCGATGAACTGACAGAAGGGGAAATAATATATGTAAAAAAAAGGGATAAATCTCTGAGATATATGCATGCAAATTATTTGGAATCATTAAGTTGTTCCATGGTTTCGTGACACAGACGACCTGCATGAAATAAGAGAAACAATTGCTACTATGTACCTCCTGTAAACTCAGTGATTATTAGGCGAGAGTGCAGCAGCGGTCAGACGAACCAATGTCACAGGGAGATCATTCGAATAATTTATGCCTTTATTATATACAGTTTACTGCGTTTTGCATTACACTAAATGACCAACAACGAGTGTTCGTCACTCTCATAGTAATTCTCACAATATAAGAGTCCGAACATTTCCGACCAACCAAATATTATGTCCAACCTGCTGTAATAATATTCTAATTTGGTAAATCAGTCGAAATTGTTATACTTACATTATACTTAATACTTTTTATCCCTTGCTGCTGACCAATCTAATGTCTATATAGCTGGCCTTCCCACTTGTTTTACTGTCATTTTTCAGTTTCATTTCATTTGAATAATAATAATTGAATACAATTATTGTCCAAATATACAATTTATTTCCCCCAATTGCCAGCTTTTACTTATTATTACAAAGTGCGTGTGTATGTGTGTGTAACAAAGTTGTTCTTGATTTGATTTTGACTTCTTGACCGCCATGCTCCTAAACATTGTCAAATCTGCATTCCTATTTGTAAAATTAAATTCTTACATGTATTCCTAATGCTTGATTCATATAGTTCTAGTTTGTGTAAATACAACCTGTTGATTCTTAATTTTTTGTGCTGGGGTGTAATTTCTCATATAATCATCGCACCCTTCTTGGAATCCTCTTCAGGAATTACTATAGCAGAAGGGATGACATATAATTATTTATGAAAATCATATTTATGGTCATTACCTCTCGCTACTGGAAACATATTAACTTCTTTCACATACTGCTCAAGAGGTAGGCCAATTCGATTTGGCTTGATTGGCTCAGAACTGAATAACTCAGAATCCTACTTCCAGAACCTTCAACAACACTTTTTTGCCCAACCTACAAACCCAGCAATGAAAATGCCATCCCAGGAACTATAAAACTTTCACAGTTTAAAAGAGAATAGGGAACAACCTAGAAACTATGTTTAAAGTAAAGGAGCTTAAAAACTGTGTGGAGGTTGAAATGATCGTAAAATTATTATTAGCC
The DNA here is from genome assembly GCA_034696945.1 of Lipothrix lubbocki. NCBI lineage: Eukaryota > Metazoa > Arthropoda > Collembola > Symphypleona > Sminthuridae > Lipothrix > Lipothrix lubbocki. The sequence continues at coordinate 43,170 of JAQGAK010000370.1, forward strand.
TCAACAGACAGAGGAATATGGGTTTGTACAACAGATTGTCCATAATTATGCCATGAAAAAGAATGTTTCCTATATGACTGTGTTTATGCGGACTATCCTATATTTTTCCGCGCTTGCATTCCATTACAGGAGAATTTGTGAGCCACGGACAGGAAAAATATTGCTAATTTGTAGGAAGTGAGTTCTACTATACTTACTATGTGTATGTGTATATATAGTACTAGTAGATAGTACAGTAGGACGAAAGCAATTTATGCATCACACCTCTATATGTACGTGTGTGCATACGCACCTTATGTACTTTGCATGGGACTCATTCATGGGAAAAAAGTAAACCGTGTTTTGTTAACCAAATAAAGTTGAGAATAATCTGATTAGTTCTCCTGGTTTGCAACATGTGTTGGTCGACACGAAATCTTAATTTGATTCAATTTACAACTTGTCTACGTCCAGGGCATTGTGATCATTTAATCCATAATCTCATGACATGCATCAGGTTTGCATATTGAAGATCTGTTTGTAATGAGAGTTCAACAAATGCAAGACTATAATCACAATCATAGATATTTATAATTTAAGTATATAAACGCACTTATATGCATACCACGATGCTGAAGATAAATTACACAAACCATACTTCAGTAGTATAGCTTCCATATATATGTAATACTATCGCGGTTTTCATATATCATATGCTTCAGTAGTGTATGTTTTCATATATACATATGTAGATATAATATCTTATAATATACAGTGTAGTATCTATAGATACTGTTTTCATATATGTTATCTACTTTTCCTATGTTGTATCTGCAGCTTCCATATATGTTCTATCTATACTTCTCATATGTTGTATCATCTATACTTACAGTTTCCATGTGTAGTGCCTTATTTCTAATAAATGTTATCCCATTTTGTATATGGTGTTTCTATATGTACAAGTGTAGCATATATGTGTATTATTATATATATTATTATAATATGTATTATATACTTATACATTCCAACATGCATATACATACGTCATTTGTATCTCCTATCTGACTCCCATATACGCAGACTACTATGCAGACTAGACAATTGCATCCATGCCTGTTGTTAAAAATAGCATTTTTGTCTAATTGCAAGTCCTGTTAAGATCTCTTGGAGAGAGCTTCTTCTTCCTTGTGGGTTAATTTTCCATAAGAATCCATCTTCCAACCAAGAAGCACACATACTCTACACTTTGATTGTGAGTTACACAAGTCTTGCATTGTATTGTGTCTACCCTATACTGATGTAGCTATATGCGTATGTATATAACTCCGTTGATGGTAGACATAGGCACTCACATGTATGTACATATGGTAAATAGCTTTTCCCGACTGTTGCTGCTGCTACTATACTCAACTGATGTAGTATATATATAATTATACTATACAGATATAGCCATTATGACATGTGAATATACCCAGAGTCTGTGAATGAATCAAGAAGGAGAAAAGTTTAATGAATACAATAAGAGAAGACGCTATAGCTAGTCTTACTGACTCATAAACAGGTGCTCAACCTGATGACCTGCATAACTAACGCGATTCGACTGACCCTTATCTGAGCAAGTAGCGCCGAATGTTATACAAATGCGACATACTTGCATCGCATCATTTCTCTTTGATTGTTGATGTGTGTGTGTGTGTTTGTATATTTGTGTGTATACTCATATGCCTCTTTATGATCTGTGAGTGTGTATTGTGTGTAAGGACAAATAATATATTATAAGGCGCTCCGAGCACTGAATACCACTTTAAATATTTTACATTTTATGCCGATTAACTCAACGCTTCATTTTTTATTCACAAATTTTTACTTCATTCCCTGTGGGTGAAGATTCCTCGTGGTGGGGCAATTTTTACGCATCCAATATACGAGGAACATTCGGAATATATCATTGGGCCAAAAAAATACACATCATAATGTTTTCAGTAGTAAGGTAAGAAATAAGGATTTTCTCACAAAAACGACATGCATATTAATGTCCTTTTAAACATTCAAACACACATGTTATATTTTTTCATAACAGGAACAACACTAGTTTCATAACTTTTAAAACGGAGTACAACCACTTAAAATTTCAAATAACTTTTCTTTCATTCATTCATACATTCATTTCATTTATACAATGACAATAATGTGTATTTATTAGAATGCTCTGTCTTGAAGTATGAAGCAACCTAATCGTAAGTGTTTATTTACCACTCCGAGAGTTTCTTTATGCAAGAACGTCAGGAGAATATATGAATGAAACCAGTCAAGTATTCTTGCTATTGTGCAAAGAAAATGAGAGAGAGAGAGAGAAACAAAACAAATAATAAAAGTTGCAGATAAGTTCCTTGAAACAACAAGGAAAGCTTCTTATACAAAGTTGTATATATATGATTCCATGTGTTACTATTTTATGCAGAACTTCTGTGCTTGCAAACTGAAGCTGCCGCATTCAAAGAATGCTGCTACATCGGATAAAAAATACTGATGCATGCTTTGTACAAGAAATGATGATACTCTGTATAAGAAATACTGCTACTTTGAACAAGAAATGCTGCTATAAGAACGAAAACAAAGAGGTATCGCCGATCATCCCCATATAATGAAGTAGCTTATATAGTCTCCTGTATTTGACAAAGATCATCTCACTTACTACATGGGAAGAGAATACTCAAGAGATCAATTGCTTCTTCTCCCTCACACATTTACTTGTTTCTCCACTGTTTATCACCCTCTGATCGAAATTTCAAGCGCCCATTTGCATAAAACCACCAAGATATCGAGATGGCAAGGAAGGCATAACAGAAGTTATGAGATGCAATGCAGTTCGACAACAAGAATCCCTTCGGCTTCAGCGTCGTTCCTCCTGAACAGCCCTGAACATAGTTTTATACTTTTCCTAACGACCGAATCCAATCTAATCATGCAGCCCTAACTACACTGAAGTGATGAGACCAACGGAGAGATCACATAATTGCACTTAATAAACCCTACGATTACCACCCACTCGGACGATCTCGAGCAGACATGTTCATAGTCACCTGGCAGTATGTATATATGTATGTATACAAGTACATATAGATCTGGCAGTATGTATAGACTATGTATATGTGTGTACTATGCATATGCATGTATGTATATACTATACAATTACATATAGATATGCGCTTGTATGTAGATTGTTAAAGATCTCTAAGTTCGAAGTACATTTTTAAGTATATAGCTATGTGTTCCTATTAACCTCACAATACATATTTTTGCGGCTGCGGTATATGCAAATACAAATTCCATGTTCTACTAGAAGCCTAATTTAACAATGTTGTAGGAGCTGAACATGCGGTCGTCATACTTATTCCTTCGTCTTCTTGACAAATGAAGGGAAAAAATGACTGTGTGTGCCAAAGGCGCTGACTTTGTTTTCCTTTTAGCTTTTGTCCTCAAAGTGAGGAAATTATTCATGACCACATAATCTCAAATTTAAATTTCCAAAGCAAACTGGAGATGAGGATGAGAGCCATAGAAAAGATTAGATTAGAGTGTTACAACTACAATGTACACATGCAGGATTTGAACTTGCAGTAATAGATGTACATTGTAGCTATGTATTTGTATAATATTTTGTGGATATCTATTAACACTGCAGTACAGATATACATACGCAGTCAGGATATCCTCATCCACATTCCGATAGCTCGCATTCTCTTCCACCACCTTCCTTTTCACGTCTTGCTTATCATCAACCTGAGTTGAAATTCCAGCCATGGATCTATAATAACCGGTGCAGAGATACGGACTGTCACTTTTGACTTGTTGTTGTTACCTATTATTTACATTAGACTTTTTCATTAAGCCCTTTTCCTAGTTACTCGTCGTCGTCTCCATTCTGGACGAACCAGCCAGCCATCTTCTAAGTTTATCTTCTCAGCACGATTTTTGGTAACGTTGTGGATCCAGTTTTGAGATAAAATGATTATTACCCACCGCTTCCAGTTACTTTTGACTAATGCTCTCCTGTACGTTGTTCCTAATCTTTAATAGCATTTTTTGCCCATTTAAATTAGACCCTTCCAAGCGGTTTTTAATTAAAAGGTACATTTACAAACAATCTTGTAATCTCTATACTTTTGAACCTCTTCTGTATAGTAATACTATATTCAATATTCCCTTAATTTGAGTCGGCTATTAAAAAATTTGCTGGTAACTTTACCAGTTTTCCAACCATTCAATTGACTATTTAAACAACTTTTGGAACATTTATTTTTTCGTAGAACTTGCGGTATTTTCGTAGAGCTTGTGGTTTTCGACTCGTCAATCAAAAGTACAAAAGTGCACTAATTGTAGAAAGACACCTGAAAGTAAAATCGATGCAGACAAGGAAAAGTTATAGAGCGAGTCTGTGACGTGAATGCACCTCAGCCATATAAGTTCACACATTGAGGACAAACCTGCCAATAATTAAAAGCTCCAAGTCGATAAATTTCTCAAATTAATTTGTTTTTCACGAAATAGAAATATTTTGCAGGTTTAGCAACATTTTAAGTCCTGAGCAACATATTATGATCAGCTGGCCAAACATTAAGATCTGAATAACACGACACACTAATCATACAAGTAACCACACATATGCACTAGTCTTCCTCAGGAGTAAGCTATTGACCTAAAAAAGCAGGGGAAATTAAAGAATCAGTGTGCCGAATTTTACTCGTAAATCTGTAAGGCGTGCCTAATTATTTCTGTTTATACATGTGCTTAACATTTTTTTAAATTCAACTTGACTCGTCTTCCATTCTCTTCTCAGAATTCACTCCTGTTATAATATAGTTATAATGATCTTCACTATAAGGCATTAAAGATCATGCTGTAGAAAATACGTAGGTTTTATAACCGAAATTCTGAATTTCTTATTTGGAAGAGTATTAGTAAGTTACTCATCAACTAATGAGTGTATCCCATTGCTTTCCACCCTCAAGTTGAACTTAATCAATGGGAGGAAATTATAACTTGAAATGTATGTAAAAGAGACATCCATAGAGTTAAGTTTACGTATACATACTTACTTAGAGCTCATATGACTAAATGATCGTTCGAATTTTTTCTCCATTTACTTGGGCAATTGGTAAAATCATGCCTAATATATCACTTCTTATTACATTGCAAGTGTTGTCGCTGAGGATAATAATACTACTATTGCAGCTGTCGGCAATGAGAAATTTCTTGAAAGAATTGTTGGGTGCTAAAACGTGACCGGCTAATGTGAGAAATTAGAACCTCCTAGGTCATCCTTGCCTTCAGACGCATTTCCAATAATAATTTGATGTTCCGTCCTCTCACATTAACTCACAAATTCTTCTTTTAATTTATGCTCGTAGGCACGTAGGGATGCCTGAAGAAGACATCTGCGAGGACTTGTGCAATGTGCTAAACCTTCTATAGAGAGATTGCTAACCATTGTGCATTAACTAATAATAATTACACACTCCTTGGTGCAAATTTTTTTTATATTTATACAGTCATTTATCAATAAACCGAATTATTGGAAATATTTTGCTCAAGTAAATCCAATGATTCAGAAAAATATCATGCAGTCCTCACAATACCAAGTGCAGCCTCCATGCACTGTAATTGATCTCAATATTATCTGGCGGAATTAATTGAGAATTTAAGGGATGCATTGAAAGAGAAAATCCTGTATTTCCTGCTTAATCTTTCCCATAACAACCACGCAAACAGCGAACATTTAGGAAATCGATCCGCTCCATTGATCTATCTTAATGTATTTGATGGCCTTCAAAATACTTATGAACAACGTGTATTCTAAAATATTTGAGAGCCACATCGATTACAAAATACTCACACCGATTCAAAACAAGTCTGTGAACCACGCTGATCCTTAATTTAATACCACAAATTCACAACGGATAATCAAATGCAGGGCTCCGGAAATATCTTCATTTGCTTCGCAAGTGTGCAAATAATGCCGGATATTTAGTCGTATTTGAGAATGGTTGTAGCTGGATTTTATTGCAAAACTTAAAGTCAAAAATGTACTTATTTGAAGTGTAATGGAAATGGTGCCTTATGTTATTACATGAATGTTACTATACTTACATATAATCAATAATAGTTTTAAAGCCCATTCAAAGACTATCAATATTAATTCGAATATACGGAATTAGGATTCAGTAATTTTTATGAATCTGTCTGGTTTTGCAAACCGGCGTTACGAACATGTAAACATTAACATAGTAAGGATTTAAGAATGCTTATTGTATACATAAATGCTACTACGACTGTTCCTACGGCGGTTACTCTGACTATTAGACACTTCAAATTAGTATGTACACGCCTGTTAACGATGCCTCTGGTGCTATTATTCAAGTATTGTTCATGCAATAACGCTTCATACTTAATTACAGGTAAGTGCGGCTACATAAAAACATTTATATTGGAAATTTGTGCAGTAAAATATTGCAATCTCAATGCCTGTATATATGTATGTGTAGAATTTTGTATAGTGCATGCCAACAGAGGTGCCACAAGGGAGTGTGTCATGCACATTCATATGGCATTTTATTTCTGCTACTTCAGTTACCACAATCAAATTATTGGCAGGATTACCATAGAGTAGCTTTAAGTATCCTAATGGGATCTCTATAGGCTGACACTCACATTATTTAAAGTGCGCAAAGATAAAGGTGACGTAAGAGCGGATTGTAATTGTGGCTAAAATTGACAATGATCATGTCAATTGAAATTCATGCTTATTTGATTGTATTGCCTTGTCAAAAGTCAAAGGTTTTCCTTTAGGAATTTACAATTTACAACCATTATTTGCAACTGTGCATGTTATTTTTTCATTCCACTATCTCCTTGATGCGCTGCTGCTGATTCGTTAGCACACAAGTATACAAATGGATAGTATAGTACACCTACAAGTACATAGCTAGTATAGTATAACTACAAGTACATAGCTAGTATAGTATAACTACAAGTACATAGCTAGTATAGTATAACTACAAGTACATACATAGCTAGTATAGTATACAAGTACATATAGCTAGTATAGTAAACTCATTTACATAGCTGGTATAGTATACTCAAGTACATAGCTGGTATAGTATACTCAAGTACATAGCTAGTATAGTATACTCAAGTACATAGCTAGTATAGTACACAAGTAGCATATGAGCTGAATTGAAGCCAATGTATTGGACACGTTTATATAAAGGTTGACGCTCATGTAGTCGTGGTGAACATTGTTGTCGAAACCAATGCATATAAGTACAGGAACACGTTGTAAAAGTTGAAGCTAGTTGTCAGTATTCATATAGAACCTCAAAGTAAAAAAAACACATGTTTTATAATAAGTGTACAAAAGTTATAAGTTAGCGAGTACACAGAAGAGAGCGAAGCATTCAGAGAATGTTTACAATTCATTCGCGAGTCATGCTACGGAGGAAATGATTCAATATGCGGAGTAATTATGTCTGCCATGTAACTAATAGCAAATGAAAGTAAATCCTATCTATACAGTGAGTACCAGTCCTAACCAATATTTTCACCTTTGCAATAAATTAACAAAAAATAACAACTTGTTGCGGCTCTTGTTCATGCATACATCATTCACGGTGTACATCGTGCATGCAGGTACATGTGTATATGTATGCACATCGCTGTACAAACACAGCACCTTAAAAAGTTCTTCATGGAAATGATCACACACAACAACAACAAGACTTCAATCCGCCCAATTATTCAACTATTTTTAATCCATGTCAACTTGCTGAATTTAAATCTGTTACGTCCTAATAAGCTGCTTACTGCATAATAGGGCGCCGTAGCTTTGACAAAAGTGTAGTTCCTCTTAGGTGAGCATACACAACTATTTACCCCCTTTAGTTTATGAGGTTTGACATTATATAAGTACACTTGGACGGTGTAGCTAAAAAAGCTGACGACGTCATAACGAAATAACGACACATTGGTTACACAACCTGTTAATAAAACACCAGTGTATCGTTCTGAACGTTACTGGGACAAATCTTGTTTGTTTACAGGAATCGGCTCCAATAAAATTACAATACTTGTATACTTACAAGCTATGCATTGTCAGTCAAGTAGTCGTGAGAATTTTAACATGTGGGAACCAAAAAGGAAGGGCGATCAGCTGATTGAGGGTCAATCAAAGAATCCTTCTCTTTCTCTATCAGCCTTGCCTTGATTAATCAGACCAGCATGAGTACTTTGGCTGATGATGTATGTTAATATGGGATGATATTATTATTATGAGTTCTCCAATGTACGTAAACATATGATATCATGTGTATTCTGATCCAGACATGATATTATATGTATTCCGATCCAGACATGATATCATAGGCATTCTGATCAAGACATGATATTATTACTTGTAATCTTGTTCGGAACAGATATTATGTTATATGTTATTTTGATACGGACACGATATGAAAGCTATGATTCAAACATATGTAGGTAAGCTTGTAAAATGTGCGCCAATTTTCTTACATTCTTACTATACAATAAATATAATCCTTGTGTATTCATACTTTTAATTTAAGCAATAATCCCGTAGTATGCATTTCTATGTGTATAGCTATATATAAGTACATAATATACTTCTGTTATAACTTGTTTGCAGGTTGAAATGCGAACACACACATTATTTTCTAAATGTGTAGACAGGTAAGATTGCAACAGTCTCAGCAATCAGTCTGTTTTATGCTGGTAGTGCATAGGTGAAGACTTGTATGAGCACCTCTATCTTAATTGCCTCACAATGAGCCATTAACGAAAGGATTAATCAGGAATGAGAAATTGCTGTGAAAATATTACCTCCAGAACGGAGTCGTCCAGAGCGTTCCTGGAGTTTTTGTGGAAAAGGAAACTGAATGGACTCCACGGGCCCTGGGATTTCTTTTGGCCATCCTGTGAGGAAACCTGAATAAAAAGCATTACAGAGGGAAGAGATTAAAAAGAGTGGAGAGTTAATGCGTGTACACATTATTACATTATTTGTATTACACGCAATTAATTTAGTACACATTATTATAATACACCTATCTCTATACATATACCTATAGGTATATAAGTTTAAATAATTCACAAATGTATATAACAGACAGTTCTATTGTAGGGAATTACATTACACAAATTAAATTTTACAAGTGTATAAAGTATTCAATAAATCCTCTCCTCCTGGTTAATACATAGGCAAGTAGACAATGATAAATGATCCCTGTGCTTTCACCAAGTGACCAACAAGGGATAAACGCTGCTGTCTGTTTAATATTACTTCAAGGTTCGGACTATCTCCCTCTCAGCAGAGTGTAGAAGAGGAGATGAAGAATTCATGATTGGGATAATAATTTTATTTACAGGATAGAATATATCACTCATTATTCAACCATGGGAACCATGACATAATCCTGGTAAGTACAATTATTACATTACAAACGTTGATCTTCAGTTTATTAAAAATGCAAATCAACAATATTTATTGCAGGGCATAATAACCTGCCGATCCTATCTCCCATGCGTTCACTATCTCAAAAGTAAGGATTTGTATATACCTATGTGTATAAAATATAAACATCAACTATAGCATATGTTCGGAGTTACTCAAAAAATATCTTTAGTAGTGTGTAGTAATACTTGAGCCAATCCTTATCATTCCTCCATCTCTTCTGATGATCAAATAATATAGGCAGGGGACGTCTAGTGCGAATGTACATTGTAGTATATACATATAGTAATACATACAACAACTAAGAAAAAACAAGTGATTGCGTTTTACAATTGATAGTAGCCTTAATATTACAATTCAATATTTAAATTGAACGTTGTTTGAATTTTTAAATACCTACAATGTGCATACATATAGCTTTTTTTGTATTTTGTCTATTGCTTCACAACCACCGAAATGCATTTATCATCGCAATGCACCGTGTATGCCTTGGACACACTACCAAAATAATAATTGAATTCTTATATCGATTCACAGGCTTGTTTGTATCTGCGAGGGGCACGTGCAAAATGAGTTTATAAAGATACCATTAACGTTTTGGTTATTATATAGCGTGTGTCTGTCCGCCAAGAAAATACAAAAGTGCTCTTTACACTTTTGATCGTGTAGGAATTATTATTTTTAATTAATGCTTCAATGTGGGCTGTTAACAATATTTCATGCAAAATTGCCAAAGAATTGATTAAAAATGCTAAATTACTATAATAATTACTTAATATCACAAAAGTAACATACCAGAATTATTTTTGAATGTTACTAATAGTACATATGTGTAGTAAATACATTTAAAAAAGTAAGGAATACGTATATACAATAAAATAGTACATAAGTGTGGAAAAAATGAAAAAAATGTGCGATTCGAATGTTTTTTTCCGGTCAAAAGTGCGTGGTATTAACTTTTTTGGGGAGTAAATTGAAGCCACAGGGTCATTATAAGATATTGCTTATAGTTAAATAATGATTTTTTTTTGAAAATTTTTAACATATATTTGTAAAATACATACTTCACTATATACTAATCAAGACTTACCGGCTTGCCGCTTCCATTTAACCTCGCACCCTCATTCCCTTTTTCTCCTCCAAGACCTTCTGAAAGAAAAACAAACATTTCCAAAATTAAAACTGAGGAAAAGATTGCTCACGCAAAACCATAACAGTCATATTGTTGATAATAAAGTAATAACGCAATTTTTTGGCGACGATATCAAGGAAACGCTAGTACATACATATAGATTTTGCTCGTGCAAGAATGTGACTATCTCACTTATACGTATATACATGTGTAATATTAAGTGATACATGATGCTAACATTGTAATTAAATATAATATAAGTGCACGGAAAGACGTTAAGGATACGTGCAAAGAATTTTGATGTAGCATTTAATTTAAGGATCATTATTAAAATTGTCCAATGATGGTTTCCCCGCGTGGACTCGTGAAAAAAAAACAAAGATATCTATAATGGATAGAGATGAAAGGTTGTATATATAGTTTCTCCTAAGTGCCAGAATAAAAAAAATGTGATAAAAAGTACATTCTGGCTATTTAAACTTGAATGAATAATGCATGTATCATTGAATTACGTAGCTTACATATAATTTATGCTTGTTTGTAAACAATTTTTTGCTCCCCCAACAACAAAGTTTCTGACGCTATTAGCGCCATTTAACCTATCTCCTTTCTGCGATGTCTACCATATACTTCATGGAGTTTACAATGCTTTATGGAGTGCTGGTGGTGGTGTGCGAATAAGATTTTCATGTCTGATAATCTGACAAATATGGCCACTGATTCATCATTTAATTTTAGAGATCTTTTAGGTATTTCATATTTTGTGTGTACTTATACTTATAGTATATGGATTTTTTTATTTCAATAATATAGAAACTCAAGACAATTGCAAGGTTAAGTGAGCATCGATTTGGATTTGATGATATCATATCTCTTAGAACATGCTAGCAGAATTATAGCATTTAGCTTACATAAAAACTCAGTTGGGTCAAAGTGTTCTATACTATGGATTATTAAAAGCTTTAGCCGTGGTAATAAGGAACAACGAGAGTATGTTTCTTACACACATCAAGAAAATTTAGGATAAATGTCATGAATAGAAGAGAGCTCTAACTCTAAAGAATGTAAGATATGAAGCTGTAGCCCCATAATTAAACTTGTTCTAGACATCTTCCTCATATGTTATCAAATGTGATCATAATGTTTATCTCAGTATGTATCTATTTGTACATGGACTATTACTTAAGAATATTACTTTACTTTTTCAGAGATGTGTTTTTATGTATTTATTTAGTTTTTATGTACTTATGTAGTTTTTATATATTAATAAAGTTTATTTTTATCAGTTGAAACGTAAATGTTTTTATTTATTGTAAATGTTTTGAAAGGAGCGTGGGGTAGAGGTTCGTAGCAGTAAAAACAATATTTATACACACACACACACAGCGAGTATTTTTTCTATACACAGCCGTAAGTCAATTAACGATGACGAGTTTCTGGCCTACAAGAATCTCTCGTATATATAGTCATTAGATGTTGACTTGAACACGTTTTTGTACTGGTCATAAGGGAACCATGAAGATACTGAACTATGAGACAAGTTGAAAATATGTACAATTAAACTACTACGCGGAGGAGATAATCGTTTGAGACGATGGTCCAAGTCAAGTTCAGGTGAGAAGGCAGTTTGCCTTGACGTTTGAATTTTCTCCGCTTCTCCTATAATATGCTCCTCTCCTCTCAATACTGCTATTATAACTCTGATTATTTACTCCTGCTTGACACCATAGCAATGGGATTGCAACAACAACAAAAACAACAACAACAACAACAGCCTACAGAAGATCATGCGGAGAACGTAAGTTCATGAGGAGAAGCTCACTAAATCCATTACTTAACTTGCCAAGGCAGATCGAAAATGTATGTATGTATGTGCATACTGGATCTACCAGTGGTCAAATGAACTACACATAAACATCCCTGTTCTCTTGGAATGATGACGGATTAGTGAAAGAATTTACCGTGTTTTCTATCGCTGCTTTGCAACCTCTTGGAACTATTTTACATGTATATCGCAACCTCATGAAACTTTTTTTACATACATTGGAACATCTTGGCATCTATTTACATTGTCCATCAAAACCTCCTAGAATGGTTTTTATATGCATGAAATACTTCATGGAACGTTTTTACGCACATGAACATCCCCAGAAAATACTTATAGACACTATCGTGACCCCTCACTATTGAATCTAAGGTTATCCCCAGCAAGCATATACTAAGCATGTATACTAAAAGTAGGTATACTAAGTAGGTATACTAAGTAGGTATACTAAGTAGGTATACTAAGTAGGTATACTAAGTAGGTATACTAAGCAGGTATACTATAAGCAGGTACTAAGCATGTACTAATATTGCAGGTTATTAAATACCTGCTTCTCCCAAAGTACACACACCAAGTTGATCTTTGACATTTCGACTTGACTTAAGCCCAGCTATGACCACCTTATTTGATAGTCCTAGTAGTGATGGTTCATAAAAGCAAATCTAGTATGAATGCATACCACAACTAGGGTGCTTATATACAATTGAAGCAAAAAATGAAACATTCATTCAAAGTTACCAGGCAGCTGTGTGCTTCATTCCTGCCGGACAAGGTTTAGCATATTTTATTTTCATGAGAGACGAGAGAAAAGAGGTGAGAGAAGAAATCATTTTGATAGTCTTGTGTGCCAGTGCGTGGATGTAAGAGCCCGATAGTTTCAAATGCTCACATACTGTTGTCCAGCAAAAGATAAAATGCACCACATACAGTTCATGTCTATAACCAGCGCCGTTGTGATTAAACTTGATATCATGTCATAGTTTCATGTAGGATGATACTCTTGAAATCACACTCATACTTATTTTGTACTCATTACATGTTTAGTGCTTGTTGTAACAGTAAAACAGAATGTTTCAGACTCACACTTTACAAATGGAAATAGAATGTAACCAAGGCAAAGGAGCTTGTGTCAGAGTTTGTATGTCGGGGTTGATATGTGTTTCTTTAAAAAATTGTAAGCATTCCATGTTTAGAGTTTTGCTTTAACATCTCTCAAGTGTTTTCCTATTGTCGAGGCCCTTCAGGTCATATGCTTCTCGTGTATTTGCTCCCCATGAAGTCACTCATTTTTTCCAGTTATTCTTACATTTCATGTCGTGACTTACGGCTAGCTCAATGTTGCACCTTCAATGCCTACAAACTTGTTGTTGTGTCCATGCTCCTTCAAGTTTTAGTAGACATGCCAATGCCAGTCAATTCGATGCACATCCTAAAGAGCGTCAGATCATTGTGTGATGAGCTTCCATCAAGTTAAATACATGTACTTTTAAGTATTTGATGTACTTTGTACATACAATTCAGGTGGATTTATGTACTTGACCACATGTAACATTTATGTAATATCTACTAAAATCCTTAACATTTGTATTCTGAAATGCGTGTAGCTTTAACGCATACTAAAATCCATGCAGCATTAATGTACTAAAATCCATGTAACACTTATGTAGTTCCATGTTCATTTATTCCACAGTTCCATGTACTTTTATGCACTTGAATTCATGTACTTTTATGTACTTAAATTCTTTTATGAAGTTAAATTCATGTAGCATCACATCATTCTCCACACTATTTCACGTAGCCTCAGAGTTACAATGAGTGAGTAACTACATAATTGTGTAAATATATGCTATGGAACTGCAGATATCTTGAAGAACAACGAGGTGTTACATCACTCTTGGTAGCCTCTGTCATTCAATATTTTAAAGAATTATGAGCAACAAAAATGCATGCAAAATTAAATAACAAGAATAATTTCAACGAGGTTGCCACTAATTCAGTTTTACTACAATATGTGCATACAAGGAATCCTCACGAACTCATCCATAAAATCTCTCCTCTTTGCACGTCCACGATATTGTAGCATATTCAAGTATGCGTATACATACAGACAGATCCGTATAAGTGTTCAATACTAAAAGGAAGTATTCAATGTAAATATCTGAAACTAAAAGTTATTATTTTACTACCACAAAGAGTATTTAAAAATTGTTTTTATTGGTGACTACGCGGCCAGCAAGGGAAAATATGCATATACACATAAATGCAGGAGCTATCATGCTGATGTCATCGAAAAAGTCATTGAAAAATCGCTACGTGTTCATCTTCCTCACAGTTTCATATACATTTTAGAGTAAGAGTGAACCGTCAGATTCTGAGGTAATGACTGTATAGGTAAAATGAGATGTTCTCAAGAAATTATTGGTTGCAAAATGAAGCGTCGTTAAGCACTTGCATATACATAGAGATAGGTATGTATGCTTTATCCCATCAGAGCACATCACAGCAATACACCATCGAACGTGTAGGATTCGCCGCATGAATGGTTACTCTTATAAAATAATGTAGCGCCTAGCCGAGTCTTTATTGCCAGCAAGGATATTTACCGTAAAGGAAGAAGTCAAGCAAAAAAGTAGGTTCCTGTGTCTGCACATGTTTAGGTTTTTTATGTTTTAACTATTTTTCAAAGTACATCTATATACACACACACGCAATATATGCACACCTTCAAATTTGAATTTTGCTTCATGCAATGTAAATGCAATTTAAGTATTTTATTGCTAGTTGTAATACATAAAGGTAGTTGTTCAGAATGCTAACGTATTTATTTCTAGTAGTTTCTAATATGCACAATAAGCTATGTAGAGTGTGGTGTGAGAGAGTTAGGAGGAATTTTTGCAAGATTTGGCCCAGTAATATACACATGTTTATTGACTGGGCATACATGTATAATAACTGGGCACACATGTATAATTATTACTATAGCATATACATAAATGTATGGTGTGCCGTAAGATTTAAAGAAACCTACCCGTTAAAACGGATTACAGCATCAAGCCGTCGATTGGTATTTACTTTAATAGTACATATGTTATTAGGAGCGGAGTAATAAGCACGTTTTTAGACGACAGTTACGGCTTGATCATTAATAAGAGTAGAGCGTACATATGCAAACCCTCGTTTATGGTTTATGGAATCCTCTTCTGTCAGTGAGCTGAGTTCCAGTTTAAATTTTAAGGAACTTTCTATGTATCTATAGTACTTAATAGTAGTAACGTTGTCTACGCTAACGTTTTCTCAACTGTAAAGTAGCCCTCTAATCGTAACTGAGTTTGCCTAATTATACGCATATGCAATTTACAAGTATCACATGTATTGCTAATAGAAAAGAGCACACTCATGGCATGCAGTCCTTGCTAATCGGCTGGCCGTCGCTTTATTTAATGTTCATATGTGTATTCCTCCCGCGACTAGCGTTTGACATGATGATTCCCTATTTAATATTTGAGGTGCACGCTTTTTGTATACAAAATAAACAATTTAGGAAGTATCCCATGTGAGTAAATGGGATGTATGTATATCTAGTACAAATACACCTATACATATAATTTCTACCTTCTTTATACATATAAGTAAAGCATACAAAATGAATAGATGAAGGGGCAACAACTAATGAAAAATGTAGGGATAACAACAGCTAATGAAAATTTACTGAGAGAATAGGAGAGCTAACTTATCGCATCTGGATTCCAATAAGTATATATGTATACTACTAGTAATCGTAAGTCCGTTCTGTGTACAAAGATTCAAAAAGTAAAGCCATGTTTAGCATTAACTGTGTGCAAGACTAACGTTTGTACAGGATTTAAAATGGAAATTCTTGTGTGCAAGCAGATTTTGTTGCTCCTCTATACTAAAGTTATTGCTAATGACAATAAGCTATAGATCCCTCCATAGTTCCTACATCTCACTGTGTGTACATATGTAATTTTGAGTCCGGCCTGCGTATCACAGTTTGTATTTTGTAGCCTTAAGGAATTTGCAATTGCCAACCGGTTTCCTTCCCCATAAAAGTGGTTTATCCTTTAATTTATAATATTCCAAAAAGATGATCCCTTGGATGTTTCCTCAGAGCGAAATACTACATGCGATATCCAATTGAACTATTGAACCAAACTTTTTTTTCTCACGCCTCAAAACTGTAGCTTTCGTGCTTCATCGTAGCTCTTTTAAAGCCATTGCTATATAGCTAGTACACCATTCAATCCTATATCCTTCCCAACCGACTTTAATGGTCCATTCTTTTAACCGGATTGGAAATTGAATTTTCCACTGAATGGTCGTCGTCTGCATTTTGAATATTAATTATTAAGACTTAGCACATTTTTCCCCAGCGTATGTAAATACTTTTAATATCTGTATCTATCCCTACGTATTTAAACACTATAGTCTCCCTGGGCTTTAAGGACATACTCAAATGGGAATGGTTGAGAGTACATTCAAATTTTTTCTCCAATTAATGATGAAGAAATTACTATTGATTCTCAAATAATTATTTGAATTTCAATGAACTCAGCTCGTAAAATGGTTCTTTGCGAGTCGAATAGTAAACAAGTGAGAGATTAATATACACGTATAGCCTTGTTCCCTGGGTTTGGGTTCTTGGGTTGATCATTTTGACGGCGTAGAATCGATTTTATTAATTTCTGTATATAGGAAGCTTGTAATTCAGTATATAAGATTTCAGTATATGGGAACTGCACACAAGATTTCAGCATAGAAAATTCTGTTTGGATTTCATTATTGGAAGCATGTAGTTTCACTATAGGAAAAAAATGTTTCAATACACGAAAGCCAGCTCCTCCGTTAATTAGGGTATTAATTGATTCGCCTTGGCTATGAGCTGCGCCTATGATTTAAGTGAGAGAACAAAGTATGGTTAATGGAAATTATGTGAACAATGATGATTAGCATTGTTTACATTGTTGCTGGTTCAATGAATATCTTGCCAACAATCAAAGAACTTACGATTAGTGCTACTTATTATTTGCTATAGCTTGACATCACAAGTATTTACATACTTGTAATAAATATACTTGTTGGCTTATTAACAAGTACGTTTAATATGGATTTAGTAACAAAATTTGCACATTCCCAAAGATACTTTATCAGGCTGGTCATATAAAGGTTTTTAATGTTATGTTTGTGGGCTGCTTAGATATTTTACAGCTTGTATATAGAGATAAATTCAAGACTCTGCATAGCTAAATTCAAGCCTCTGTATAGATAAATTCAAGCCTCAGCATAGATAAATTCAAATCTCTGTATAGATAAGTTCATGCCTCCATAGACAAATTCAAGCATGTAAATGCAAGTGAATATGAACATCCACATATAAGATAACTTACAGTACATAAGCTAAAGGCTCCTTGTTGTTGCTGTTGTTGCAATTAAGACAGGAGAAATGATTATTTGCACTGTACTCACACTCATTAAGGTGCTTAATGACTTATTCTGAATGTTGGAGGACGCGGCATATGTATTACTCATTATTGATATTGTCATCATATCATACTCATATAATATCGCCGAGACGAGTCAGCAAACACTTAAGTCCAAAAAGGAATTGACAAAGGATTATAAAATGCGGCGCGATGAGAAGCTTTTGTATTGAATTTTATTAAAATTTACAATTGCTGGATAGTGATACTCTACTATTACTACCACTATAACAACAAAACCAAATATTCCTTATGTTATTTGGCAGTTTTAATATTCTGCACATAAAGTTGTAAATCTCAAGGCAAATTAGCACCGCCAGTTTTATGGCAACATTTTGTGACAGAGGATAAAAACCAAAAAGTCGCCCTGTGGGCTTCATTCATAACAATAATACTTTACAACGTTTTTGCCCCACAGTCTGAGTCCCATATATATATATAAGTTTTAGTATATTTACAATCAAATATCTGCGGATTTAGCGCGTAGACAAATATTATATTTCTGGGCCTGTGGGTATACGCAAACCAAATAAATACTTTCAGTTTTTCCTAATTATGGTTTCGACTTATGTATACTTGCCTTCGGCTGTGACAAAAAATCGAAATCAATTTATCCGCAGCACAATAATAAATATTGCGTACTTTACTTACATTACTCCAGACTCTACAACATGTACATTTTTGTGTTCCGATTATAGAAATAATATTTGAGTAAACATAGGAAGTTGCTATGGCTTTGCTTATTGAGAATGTAAGAAAAGATTTGGACAAATATAATTCAGCATTCAACCAGTAAACCCCACGCTTTTCCCAAAGATCATATATACGCATAATCTTGGTGGATCTAACGTGCATAATTGTATGTACATGCATATGCAAGTACTACAAGCACGTGCTATGTATGTATGTATGCATAGATTGTAGAGTCACATTATTATTTAATCATTGCAAAAAGGTGTACAGTGGGATCCGACAGTGTTGATAAAAATTACGCATAATCATTCGTCCACGGCAAAATGGCTAGTCTCAAACTATATGAGTGCAATGAGTATACATAGAAAAACGCGAGCATATGGGAATCAACAGAGCAGAACGTGATACCGAACAATAATCGAGCTTCCTCCTTTTAGCTACAATTTTTTTCCCCTTGCACACAGTAGAGCACGATGACAGCAGAATTAATACCATATCAGTAGTACTGAACGCTTCAGACATTTGTGACTAACTACATAAAGCCGCTGGCAGTTCCGTGAACGTGAAATAAGTTCGAATCCATATCCAGCTCCTAACTTTTAGTTTCGTCGGAAAAAAATTAAAAAGTTGTAAGCGATACATTTAAGATTATTATATGTATACGAGTTCTGAATAGGAAACGAACTTGATTTTACAGAATATTATGTACTTATGTATAACGTGTTACGTCCCCATTGGAAAAAAAACTACTGGATTCTGCATCTGTAGATCTAATCTATCTAACTATACTTACTACACATACTTTAAACAATACCACATAATTCAAATAAAATCAGATTTTTAACAATATCATATACTAGTAGATACTTGAAACAGCAGAGCACATAGTACACAAGTATGTTTAAAGTTGTAAACATTACATCACACGATTACTGGAAACTATATCATGTCATACACAAGATCACGAATGTTCTGAGTATCTGTGCACATGACTCCCTTTAATCAATTTCCCTTGAAATAATTTTGATCTCATTGGATTGTTACAGGTGGACATGATTTACATCTGATCCTTCAGATACTTTCAATAATATGCATGAGGCATAAGCCATATTATGGGTACATAAATGATATGCTGAATGAGATAGTGTCGTCATCCTTAACAAGGTAAAATTCACAGGTCACAGGAAGAATTTCGCGGAAATGTAAAAAAAACATTACCTATTCAAGAAATTACGACGACTATAGTATATAGCTAAAGCTAAACTTTATGACAGAATACTGGTGTACATCGTGCAAGAGCTGCTGAGATTTGAGCTCATGAGCTGCCCTTGAATCTCCTAATCATAAATTCTCTGGGGCTAAAAGTAGTTATACTCAAATGTGGACAAGGGTAATTATTTTCAATTTGTACTGCATTTAAAATTTAAAATATACAATTGCTAATTCGAATGACGTTATAAAGTGTCTTTTGCAGCATGTGCCAATTGCACATTCCTATGTATTAATATACTCAACAATGCAAAATATATTATCTTACTATGTAAGATAATATGTTATACATAGCAAATATATTACATACGCACATATACATGTAACACACTTATATGTATCTAGATATTACATATACACAAGTGCCTTGAGCCTTGTGTGCATGTCTTGTATATTATTGTAACTGTCACCCTGCAGTCATTTGGGAATGGCCCTTCAAACCAAATAAATAATGCAGTTGTAAAGGTACTTATGAACATATATATAAGGATTTCCCTCTACACTAATCTTCCTTGAAATTCTACCTGCAACTTATTACATATACTGCATAGTCATATTTCCATTGCAGCAGCCGGTTCTGTGTTTGTGTGCTTGCTAATTGGAAACATCTATAAATATATACACTTTGAAATTCAAAACACTGCAGCGAAGTGTTACTTACTAACTAGGCTAAAGGTTAGTGTATAATATGTTCCAAGTCTTCAACTTAGTATCAGTATCTAACATATTTCAGAATTTAATTTAGTATCTAACATATTTTTCAGAATACAATTTAGTAACATGTTTAAGAATTTAATTTAGTAACATGTTCAAGAATTTATAATTATCACCTGCACAACTCAATATGTTTTTCCTGAACATCCCCCAATGTCAATAACGCTCATAAAACTATAGTAAAAACAATGGAATAATCCCATTGCTATTCTCACGGAAAGGGAACCTTATAGTACAATATAGGAATAAATTATTGTTGGACAAGTAATTATATCTGGCATACAGATACAAACAATTACTTTACAAGCTAAACGTTACCAATTTTCTTATTATTCATCATAGAACATCAGCAAGACCACACGCGTAAAAAAATAAATTCCGGTTAACGACACGTTAATTATAATTAAAATCGTGAATTTAATGGATTGTTTTCAGAGGCATGACATCATCAGCTAGCCGTTGATTACGGAAAGTAAGGCAGTTTCAAAGTTAAGAAATCAATTTCGGGGGTCAGAGCTTATTATGAATTCAATCGCAAGGATCATCGTGGAGTCTGGCGGTAGTAGCTCTCGGAAACTTCATAATACGTTTACAAACTTTATAATACGTTTATCAACTCCATATAATACCATCGTACACACAGAGTCAATCAAACGGCTTGATATAGGAGAATACACAAACCTATACATACACACTATGAAAACAAGGTAATTATTTGGAGGGAAAGTAATTTTTCACAGGTCGATCTACTATGTAATTACATACATTGGTTGTTTTGTCTTTAACATTATTTACTAGCCTTGAGAGTTTATGAGCGATTAATTGTTCCTCAATCTTCGTCATAATTCATTTGTTTCGATGCATGCATGCCAGCATTTTTTATTCACTCTATCAGTTTTCATTCAAACTCTTTTCGTTAATTTGAAATGAGCTTGCTTGTCCCTATTTTTTTATTGTGTTTGTACATTATGTATGTATATGTACTATGTGTGCAGATGTATTCTATAGCCTTTATTATTGAGTATACGAAAATACCTTTTGAATCAAAATCTTGAGTATCAAAATGTATTGAAGATATCTTGGGTATGAAAGTATATGCTCAAAGTGTCTTGTGTGAACTAAAATTATATTCATGAAGTGTCTTTATGAAGCACATTCTCTGTATATGTAAGTGACAATTAGCTTAATAGCTTGTACAGAGTAAGGACGAAAATAATTACACAGTTTGCTGTCAGACGGATTTATCAAACTTCTGAAGGCTTTCTATTCTATTCTATTATAGTATAGTAGTAGTAGTAGATACTTCCTCCGAATAACTATTAGATTAGTTTCGCTAATTTATGCCTTCTTAAGGGCGACTAGGAAACTTGTATATTAGATTTGCTGTATAAATACACATTAACAGCAACAAGTGGAGCATACTTATGTTAATGAAGAAGTCCTCCGATGAAATATGAGCTGACAAGGTGATCCCTACAGCGTCTGAGATTAATGCACTAATTTTAAAGCAGGCGTTATTTTTAATTTGATTTACACTATTAATGCTAATATGTATTTTGGTGGTTACGGCATTATGCATGAGATAGCAAATGAATTATGTTGTACGTGTGTACCAAACTATCAAAAGGCATGGAAATCAGCTTGTTGAGCTTCACACAGCTTTATGCAATAACGAAGTTAATTAAGATAGAGTTGAGCGTTCATTTAGATTGCAGTTTGGATCTCCTTCTGTAAAGTGTAAGCAAATTTATACAGATTTGGCTGCTCATATGTAAGTTGTATGTTATGTAGCTTATGTGTGTCTTTGTTATATGTGAATATAGCTTATATGCTATATGTTATATAGCTTAAATGTATCTATATTATATGTTATATAGCTTAAATGTATCTATGTTATATAGCTTAAATGTATCTATGTTATATGTTATATAGCTTAAATGTATAGATACTTAGATCTATGTTATATGTTTTGAAGCTTATATAGATGTTATGTGGTTTGCTACTCACACGGAAGTTATATGTTTAGCTGTATCTATATATGGAAGTTATATAGTTATACTTAAACTACCCAATGAATTATCCGAGTCAATCTTCTTATCAGTCCGAACTTATGTAGTTATGTAGCTAATGCCATTTGGCACAACAAATAACGCATTAGTTAAGATCGAATCAATTCTTTTAGACCGGGGAGAGCAGTTCTGCCGAAACAAATATTTGAATAGAATTAAGTACAGTTGATAAGCATAGAGCATGCGGAATATATGTAAATAATAGTATCAGTATGGGAAGCTAATAAATAACACTAATGGTAACCCACAGTGAGTAGAATTTGACAGCGATTATAATTACCACAGGCTATGGAGTTTATCGCTAATGAAGGTGTCAGTTCATTGGGGCCCTGTTAAATGGAATATTATCGATGTTTAAAGAGATTTCTCATTTTGCAAGGGTTGGGGGTCAACAATGGATGACAACAAGGCGTCGATTACTTTCACCTCTGTACGTGCACAATAACATTTTGTTTTTTCTGATTCTGCGTTTTGTTTTGTTTATTCGGATTATTTCTTTTGTCTTACTGTATAGAAAAGGCTATTGTATGTATGCATTATTACATTCCATCTCATTGAAACCTCTTAAAACTTGGAACCAAGAGTCTAGAGTAGAACTAGAATACTCTTATGCCATTTGATTGCGAAATAATAACTTTACTTTACTTCTTGGATGAAGTATTGCTTGAAATAGAATTTACGGAAGGTAAACTTGACAATAATAAGTTTTTTTCTCATGATAATTTATTAAGTCGTTACAATTTTATGCTTCCATAAAATGTTATGCAATAAAAAGTCCTCTAGTTTTTATTTTGACAAGTAAATGCGCAAAATAAAATATGCTATTATATTGTTTTCTATTACCTGATTTTTTAATTACTATATGTAGATATATAGCGCAACATAATTTAGAATCGAGGGAAGGTAAAACTTTAATTTTTAGTTAAAGTATAAACTTTTAAAATTTAAATTCAATTAAATTCAAATTGTGAAAATTTAAATTAGTTTTAAGTTTAATGTACACATAGTTAAAGCTTAACATCTCCTAGCCGCGCATTTGTTAATATTGTAGAAATTAAAGAGACTAGGAAACTGCATAGAATTATTCAAAGGATGCTATCTCATTGATAAAAGTATCTACCTGCAAGATGGGAAATAATAAGTGCACTCATATATTAAATGGTTGACAAGTGACGACAATTAAGTGCGATTAGGAAATAGAATATACAGGAAAACCATACTTGGAGATAATCGCTCTGACGACTACTGAACAAACAGCATTTTCGACTCTTTTCTAATGATACACAGTAATTAAAGGACCACAATTGGGCTTGGGAATCCTTTATAAATTATAAAATGGATGTCTAAAGTGTATTATGATTGTACTATTTGTATATTTTGACGTTTTCGTATATGTTTGACAACCCTACATATTTATATTCTAGGACGATGATATACAATAATATCTCTGTAAAATATTTGAATTTCTATTACGGCCATATACATTTATAGAATTATACTCTATTATAATCTCACGTTTGTATTCCGTTATAATCACCCATTTGTATCTCTTTACAATGGCATATATGTAGTATTAGTATTTAAACTCCATTATAAACATAATTTCAATTTCATTATATGATCATGTATCTAACACCTTTTCACGTGTTGTTAAGTAATATAATAACACAAGTATTTCACCGGCGGAGCATAAAGTACTTCAATTTATATAGGAATGTGGGTTTGTACGTTCAGGAGAAGAATGTTAAAAATAGGAATGGGTATACGGTAATTTAATTTGTAAACTCAATTTCAATTGCAAGTCATGACGACGCAGATAAGTATATACATCCAAGGCTTTGAAAGAAAAAAATCATAAGTCTTTCTCATTTGTATATCATTATGACATATCACCAAGTCATGAATCGTGGGTGCAGACAAGCGTGTGTTCGGCACTTGTCCTGGTTAAACAATAATATAAGTCAGACATGAAACGATGACAATATGTTGACGATGAGAGATCTTACTGTTTCTACTAGGTATGTTGATACATGTGTGCATGTATGTACCCACATAGGTACATACCTAATCTAGGTGTAGGATATGCAGTCATGAGTGCAGTTGTGGTTTCGGATGCCATGGGCTCCATTATTTCGACATGTGTATACCTGTAATTATTAGATTACGCAGATATGCCTCTGAGCTAGTATATACAGATATACCTTTGCAAAAATTACATTCTCACAACTCTCGAAACTTACATACTCCAGCAAGCAAATAATTTATTTTAACAGTTGGGTGGTATCAATGAAATATACTCAGGAACTTCATCATCTGGAATCTGTATTATTGAAGTCGTGAATATACCTTTCGAAAAGCTTTTACTTCAATTTAATATTATCGCTGCTGCTTTTAACGAGACCTTGTAGCTACAGTAAATTGTGATGCATTGTGTAAGAGATTTACTTTATAATAATGATGATAACCGCGTGCTTGTATTGTTGTAATATTTGCTGTCAATGTATTTCTTTTGTATTAATTATTATTTCTTTCCGGGATTACAAACGGCGCTTATACAATAATTAGTAATTGTATAACTGACACACAGCAGCCTTTTATTATACAATAGGAAAATGCAGCAAGTGATACAGCAGCTCAAATTAAAGTGCACAAAATGGGTTAAAAAGGATCAGCGGAAAAAGAGTTACATAACTGTGCAATAAAAATCTCACATGTATAACTTCAAAACAGTGTTATTGTTATTATTGGTATGTATATACATATGGATCAATGAGTTAGGTATTTGAAAATTGACATCCTCATTTTTTAGTACATAAAATTCCTAAAATGAAATTAAAAGCTGGGAAAGTATCATGAAAGTGACCTTGCACGAGGATCCTTTGTGTATATTATGCTTGTTTGTGCATGATGATGAAACTTGAATTAAGTCACTTTTCTGCCCAGATATCTATACTAATGACATGAGAACCCATAGCAGCGTCGTTCACTTCACCATGAGGTTAGTATATGGGAAACCAAGGTTATATATCGCTTGGGAATTTCGGTTATCCGTCCATCGCATGTTTTAGGTTAGGCGTCATTCCACACAGGGTTAAGATACCTTTCCTTGACTTACAGAACATGCAAAAGTTCACAACGACTTTCCCACATTTATAAAAGCCGAATCAATCATCCTCAAAGCGACGCTTAATGTTAATATTCAGACTGAAGACAAACTCGAAACAATTATTGTGGAACAGGTGCAGTATATAATATGACAGACGAAGAAAGAACTTGAGACGGAAGGTAATAATAACTACACTACAAAACAAGCAAAGTTGGAACAGGAACTGGAATATCATAACTATGATACTCCAGATATACATATGATTCTACTTATAGAATATTATATAATAGTAATATACATATGAAATTAATACTAAGATAGGGCTCAAGGTGACAGTTTCATAAGGTCAATAAAATGTTTTGTGCATTAAAATTGTTTTTACTGTCCTATTGTTTTCGTTAATGATCCCGGGGTAACTTTCCAAATGTGCATATAATATATCTCAGCGGATAAGAGCTCCTTCGTTCTCATATAGAGGAGCCCATAAAACAACAATTTAACTGTCAATATGTGATTGTCAAACATTGTAATAACATTGTAATAAGCATGCGGTTATGGCAAGCTAACCTACTCCTTGATTAGTAAGCATTAATTGGTAGGTGAGATGAGATTATACACATGTCGTAAGTCGTAGTAAGGCTAACAATCTGTGTACTTGAAGTTTCAACATGTGACTTGGCTCTGGCTTTGATATTAAGCATATATATAAGCCATAAGCATTCCATTAAGCTCTGCCGTTGATCAAAATTCAACCTATAGCTATTCCTTTCATGTTCATAACTTGACAAGTTATTCAAAACTCTACGTGTATTTTTGTTAAAATCCAACCCATTGCATCACAACAAGACTTCTTGGCTGATGCCTTACAATGAACTTGGCTGCTGCTTCAAAATGCATAGCTTACTTATTATTATGATGTCGCTAAAGTGAATCTTTTTGGCAGTTGTTGTTTGAAAGAGAATCTTACAAATTAGTAGTTTCAACTTTAAAATGTAAGTACATCTCAATCTAAGATAAAGTCCAAAATATATATGACATAATAACAAAATACATAGCCACGACCTCGCTGATTACTATGCTCCTCGAATAACGTGAGAGAATGAGTGTCGAACAACAAGGAAGGCACTCCTCAGTTTGATATTACAAGCTGACAGGTAAATTCGCAAACTGTGTACATTTATGACCATATAGATTATTACTAATAATCTACTTATTACATATGACGTCCCTCATTATTTGATATCTCTCTCACACACAAACACACACACAGACACAAATACACACAGTAACTTATTTACGAAGCTCTATGCATTTTAAACTAAATTACAAAACCCGTCTTTTTTCAGGACAGTCAATAATAAGTGTGTCCTATACCAAGGTAACCGCTAACGATGAGGTTATTATCATTTTGCGTGTAAATATATGAAAAGTTCTATTTTAAGATCCGCAGATATGTGAGGGAAGGGTTAGTTATGTAATATTTTGCTAATGAGCAAATAAGTCAAGTCGGAAAGGGATACGCCATAATACACGTTTCTCATATAATCTTACTATATGTTTCTACTTACAATTATGTACTATCTGTACTTATATCCTACATATTGTATAATAAGCGTTTAGGGCTTGGAATGTTATTGCCTGCGAGGACAAGAATTCCTTTCCCAATATAGGTAAAGGGCTTCCTTCATATAATAAATAATACGAAATTGTGAATATAATATCTGTGTAACCTGTATGACTTGAGGATAATAGTATATAGATACTATATAGGTATGTGTATCTTAAAGGTATGAGCTACTCATATGTGTGGTATGACTTAAAAATAAACTATGACTTGAAAATAATTAATGTTATATACTATTGTCATACTCCTTTGGTTGGCGTAAATGTAGACACAATGATCAGAGGTCCGTTTACAAATTGCAATTAATTGAATTCTCCGCTCTAATACACACATTTGAGTCGAGGTTGTGAAGTTAGTAGATTATGTCTTGAGAATTAGTTGCATTAAAAAAATCTCCATATTAGATCCATTTAGACGTTAAATACAAAGTATAAGTACACAAATAGACAATGAGATTTGAAATCATTCTCGACGTTTCATCATTAAAGACATTTATTTATATTTATACACGGGGGGAAACGTGACGTTCATTATTAGCAACATTATTATATGACCGTGCCTAAATTTAAAAATAGTAAAGGTATGAAATGCGTGTGTAACTCATTCACAAATAATTTCTCTCTCATTCTCTGCGTCCATATTTAAGTCTTGATGTAATAATGTTGATTGAAATATTTGAGGTTATAGAATCTTTCCTAAGATTCATCCCTTGTAATATTTTATATGTAATATACATATGTATGCTGTATACTACAGAAGATACGCGACCTTATGGAAATTAACATGTTTAAAGAGTCACACGACGACGACGACGACACTGAATGGAAGAGAAAACAAATGGGGATAGTTACACCTCCTATAGAGATAGCCCAATAATGATTGCTGCCAAACAGAGACTAAGGTGTACATCCTTCCACAATTAGATGCATATTGAGATAATGCGTGACACATATGCTTCACAAATACCAATCATGCTAATCGTATAATAAAGATTTAACTAATTGTCTAGTGCAGGCTAGAACCATGAACGCCTCATGTAATCACAAGTGACATTTCCCCCTTAATCAATACTTTGATTAGTCTCGCTTGCCCAAGCCTTAAACTCGCAACTATACTATAAGCAATTTACATGGATGATATCCCAGCCTTTTAAATACTCATTTGTTGACAAATACCTCCACACTCAAGTTTCCTTGATGATCTAATCTTCCTCTACTAGTGCTCATTCTCTCATCTATCTCAATAGTATTAGCGTTCTTCTCTCTACATCAATAGTTCATCTCTCCACATCAATAGTACATCTCTCTACGTCAATAGTACATCTCTCTACATTAATATAGTAAGTTCATCTCTCTCACATCAATAATTCCTCTCAGTTTCGTCAAACGATTGTCAAAACTAAAAGTTTCCATTTTAATTTACTAGACTTGTTATTAGCAACAAGCAGCAATAAGTTTCATTGTGTGTACAGAAACTTTGAACCCCACTGCCATTTTTAGAGTCTTTTGGACAGACCAAGTACGATAGAACAACCTCTAAATTCTCGCTTGGTCATGATTGGTTCTTGTATACAAGCTTGTATATATCTACACACAACTAATAAAGATGATACGGGGAAGATCCCACGACACTCTACTCTCATACTCTACAGACTTTTTTGAACCATAAAACTTGTTCAATGAGAGAGAACGTAAACTTTTATTTACAACTGACATCTTGTGATGCTTGCCCTTAGACACAGTAATAGTAATAATTTAGTTTATCATTTTCAAGAATGTTAATGAATACATTACAACTAGTTCACACTTTATCTTATTCTATACAAATGATTATGCACTATCTTGCATGATCCACGAATACTTGCAATTGAGACTTCTTTTGTCATTTCTTTTGGTAAAAGAAATTGTTTCCGAAATTCTTCAAATTTATTAAAGATTGTACCCCGAGCTCCTATCAGTAATCCAATCACCTGAATTTCTTCCAAGTTGTATTTTCGCAGGAAATAACATCATTAGCACCAAGATTGGTCAACCAGATTGGCGGATTTAGATCTCTACAGTAACTATTTTGCTTATTTCTTATGCTTGGCAAATTGTTGTGTATTGTTGGACGTTGTATAGACCCAAATCGTTTGACAAAGATCCTTCACAGTTGGCAAAGCAAAATAATTTTGCCCATAAGCCTTACAATTAGTGTTAAAAACATATTCTAAAAAAATCATAGCGTCTTTACTACTGAGCCGACTAGGGATGTCCGAGATGCAAACATTCAGATTTCAATGGTCTACAAGTGTATCTACCTCCAACATTGAGAAACATACAGTCTATACAGCAAAAATGCAGGGCGCAAAGGTTATTGGGCACCCCGTACACATACCCTATTTTTGCTAACAACGCGTTTGATTTTGAAGTGTCCTTACAATAATTATATCAGAATCCACAAGAAACTACTTCACTTACAGAGCTGTGTAAATAGTTTGCAAGAATAACAACTAGCTTTAATTGTATTAGCACACGTTTATTGTGAATAACTTGAAATATATAATTACATATTTCCTCCTTTGCCAGGAAATTACCTGTCACAAATTAAATACCGAATTGTTTTACCAAAGTACTTAAAAGCCTAAAAGTACATATTGGACAACCTGGAATTATATCGTTTAATTCTATAGTAACTTATACACACACTTACTAAAAAGGGTTGACTTTAAATACAACTTTGTGTTTCCCAGGGCTGATGGATTGAGCAAAAGTGTTTAAGAATAACACAAAATTGTAGTTGAACATATTTATATTAACATTACAACAGCAATACTGTCTGCACGAAATATTTGGTCTGCATGCAGTTTTCTATGCAAACGTGAAAATGCTCACAATTTCCGAAGATAAAATGAATATAAAATTAAAAAACTTGATGGCAATTTGTTTTATTTTTCCATTCAAAGTGAACGCAATTGAAAATAATGTCAACTCAGCTAATTCAGAGAATGTTTCATCGAAATATTCTAGATTAGGTTCAATTAAAAGCCGCCTACGTAATTCTCGAAACGATTCGCTTAGCTCAATTCGAAACATTCAAATATCTTTAGAAACTTCACGATGGAAAATTCTAGTATTTAAAATATTTGCATGCTATTATGTGATAATAGCCCCAAAGAAAGAAACTGGTCATCGTATACTAGTGCACATACTGTTCTCCCTAGGCGGTACAGTTGCCTCATCTTGGTCTTACCTGGTTTACTTCAAATGGCCAGGGTATACCGCCATGATTTTGAACACAGTTTTTTCTAAAATGACACGTAAGGTTTTTTATACGAATGGTTTTATGAAGAATTCAAAATAATTTCTTTTGAAATAATTTTTATTACTGGCCTGCAGATGATTTTTAACAAAAAAAAATATATCCCCAACATTTAGGTGAAAACCAGCGTAGTATGAAATTATTGAACAAGCAAGATTTGGCAGCTAAATATTTCTGGGTAGGGGTTCTTGCTACGTGGGTCATGTATATGTCACTTCTGACATGGAATAACAATGCTTCCTACGCACTACAATCAGTAGTCCCAAAAAGGACCAACCATTGGTTAATGTATTTCGTCGGCCAAACCTCAGGAGGTGCTATAGTCGTTTCCATTTAATCTCTTGATGTACCAAAACGGGTTTTAGTTAATTCACTAAACTCAGAATGTACCAAAAATCATGCGTGGAGCGGGATAGGAGCGATCACGTGACGCTCGCTTCCCGCGCTGTGCTTGATTTTGGCACATCCTCAGTTTAGAAGTTGGAGCAACTTTGCTTTGGTTCACTTTCAGATTAGTGTAAAACCATTATGGCACATCCTGAGGTTTGGCCGACGATTTGCTCCTCGCTGCACTAGATGCAACGTTTGTTACCATTTGGCTTTTAACAGGGTATTTTACAGTTATAAATCAGCTGTTAACATTTGAAATGGCAAATGTTACGTTAAAGATAACAACTGAGCCAGCTGCAATGCAAGTGCAAAGGTATATTTACCAAAATCATTGGATGGTGTAAATGCAAACTGGTTGTCAGTCAAACTATGTACATAATTCTCTCTATATATCTTTACTTCTAGGAAGACGCCGCGCTTCAAAGAAATATCTCACTTCCTGAAGAGTCTTCGTAGCATGAAACTCTTCATTCAATTATTTAATCAGAGTAATGCCTCCATTATATTTATTTGTAAGCTCGTCTGCTTCGATGGAGCCATATGTGGTGGTTTTGGAGCTATACGATATTATGCTTTGCAGCCACTTATTGCAATATTATCCATGCTCGTATTTCTGGATGGAATACTTATATTTGCGTTTTTTTTATGAAAAACCATGTCATATTCGTGAAAATACAAAACGAGTCAAGACTCTGCTAGAACAACATATTCTAGCCTTACTGTCCCACGAACATCGTAAAGTACTGTCAAAATCGTCGAAATCAATTCCCTTGTTTGGAATCATGGTGGGCTCTTTCAAGTTATTTGAAAGAGAATCCGCACTGATATTTCTCCATTTTGTAATGCTCAATATTGGCAGACTTTTGGTGTCGACGAAGTCTAGGTAGTTTTTCCTTATTATGCATATAGTGCTTCTCTACGTAATGGGCACATGAGAACATGCATGAATACGTACATGAATACGTACACAAATACGTAATTACATATACCGATCAAGAGTTAATCGTCAGAGCAAAGCGCAGGAATGACATGATTTAATATCGGTAATTATTTCCTAACATGCACAATCTTAAGACGGTAATTTTGCGGCCATTATTTTGATATGATTAATAACGGAGGGGATTAGCGCCAAGTTTATAATTCATCTATAAGTATAAGTGCCATATTTAAATAATATATAATATATAAATTCAATTTTGTAACGATCAACATTAGCAGGCTGCTGGTGTCGACAAAGTATCACTAAATTTGTATGTAATGTTTCCCGAAATAACGGACGAACTATTTATTTCGATGTCGCAAAATCTATAGTTTTCTTTCAAATCTGGCGGTTGAAATGTTTAGAAAAATTAACGTGTACAATTACAATTGCATGCAACCATTTTCAATATTGCATGTATTCCCGATTAAGGCATTCCCCATAATATCATGTCCACTACACCAAGACCAAAATTCCTGCTGCTGATCGTGAGATCTGTGTCTCTCTCTATAAGAGTAATAATACTCTAGAACTCTGCACACAACGTTAAAGCCTATTTATTTGCTCGCGCAAAGTAAACCAAACTGTGCCGTTTTTTACGTTATTATTATCAAGAGCAGTACATTTTATTTTAAACTGACTGAAAGAACGTTATTACTTTAGCAGCTAACGTTCTCATTAACAATTAAACAAACTAAAGCAATTAGCTCTAATATTCTTACTTCATATTTGTTATATATTTTATTTCAAATACATGTGATTTAGACGTAAAGGGATAAATCAATTACTTAAGGAGTATGTAGTGAACTAAAATTTATTTGAAAGTCTCCGTGTAATATTTAATCCGTTTATGAATGAACTATGACAAATAAAATAAATAACAAGATAAATTGTAAATAAATACCTACAAGTTATATATAAATACCTTTGAATTATAAATAAATACCTACGAGTTATAAATAAATACCTACGAATTATAAATAAATACTTACGAACAGGAGTGCAGTCGAGCCCTAGCTGCCCCTGGCTGAGCCAGGGCAAGAAAATTTAGAGCCAGGTCATAAGAAATTTTGCAAAATTTAGTGGGTATGCTACAACTAGGCCGGTGACCAAATTTTTGGGTCAAAGCCAGGGCAAGAAAAATTTTAGGACTGCACCACTGCTTACGAATTATAAATAAATACCTAATAATTATGAATAAATACCTACCAATTATAAATAAATAATAATACAACATGTCACAATATAATATTGAACTAATCTGTTTATTACCAGTTTTCGAAACTACACAACCAAGTTTGCCTTTATTAGGACAATAATTAGTGAATTACGAAACTTTTAGTGGCTATACCATGTACTTTAATTTCCCAGTATCAAACTTCAGCGGCACGGCAATAATAAAAAATATTTATAATGCGACCAATATAACAAGATTACAATATATGACATTTTGTGTAAATAACATAAACTACAACATATTTTGCATACATATGCAACATTATCATATAGAGGCAATACAATGTTAAAACAGTCTTCGTAAAACCCTTATCCAATTAATTAATGATACGATAATGTTTGGCGATTGAAAGTATGAAGATAATGACATCCTGGACCGAATTAATTGCTTAGAAATTCGTAAATCACTTCAACGGCTTATGACCGGCCTTATTAATAAATAAGATTTTGTTGACACGTTCAGAAACCTGTTCCCCACCACGAAGGTCATGACATATGAGGGCAACCAAATGAACAAACCTAAAGCCCGATTAGACCGAATATATGTGAACACTCCACTCATTACAAGTATAAAGCAATTTTCAACATATCATTTATTTAGTGAATATAAGATTGTAGAGTTACATGAATTAAATCCAAACGTGTGAAAAGCCCACTATAGAAACTTAATAATGATTTAATAAAAAACGATACCTTTCTATTTCAATGTAAAAATCTTCTGGAAAAATTTCTTTCTGACACAAATAAATCGTTACGTGACTACGAAATTTTAAAATTTTAAAGTAGCAGCTATTACAGTGGAAGATATGCTAAGAATACAGCTAAGCAAAACAAACGTTGATATGAAAAGCTTGCTCCAATCAACAGCACTGACAATCTAAATGTTTTTAACAATATGATCAAAAAGCTTAATGTCAACCCAATACCTAAAGGGCAAATTACCAAATACAGCTGCTAACCAAGTAGAAGTCACCAAAATGATTTTAGATGATAAATATAGCCCACATCTCAATGTCTCAGAATCACCTCGTGATTACTTACACAACACAAAAACAATAACCAATGCACAGCATAGAAAATTAAGTAAAGTGATAAATAATAAGGAAATTGATACAGCTATCAAAAAATTGTGAGGAAGAAAAGCTGCTGGAAGTGGTGGTATAACAAAAAGTTACGTCAGACGTCCGTAACGCATTAATAATTAAGCATTAAATTAATTCAAAAATTGATGTAAATGAGTTGTTAATGAATGAAAGTATGTTAGTATATAAGTATACGGGCTTAACACATACACACATGTACTAAGTACATATACACAGGTTCAAGGTGGAGGCTCAGGTACAGGCAAGTCTGCTGTATGTACATAGTACATATAGCCTACGTGACACGGATCACGCGGACATGCAGTGTCAGGCAGCAAAGCATTGGACTTGTTATCACACATAAAGCAATAAATTATAATAAGACGCAGAATGTCAACATAAGAGTCACTAGGAGAGAAAAGGAACAGAAAGTTCTGGAATCTCCAACGTGGCACTTTTTAGTAGCAAATCCTGAAGAAGTCACCTCCACGGAGGATGGACTAATTAATGTAAAGGGTAAAGATGGAAAAGAATGAGGAGAGGAGAAAATACATATATTAACATTGATTCGGAGAGGGAGATGAACTGAAAGCGAGAATTATTTTGTCCCACATATATAAACATGATTTTCTATAGAATCATGACGGTCGTTCTTCTGTTTTAATCCCACTTAATCCTGTCCCTTGTTCTCGCCGCGTTCGTATTTCTCTCTATATATTTCTCGAGCCTTGCTGGGAATTTTAGTGAAGGAAGAGTGAAGCGGTAATTCTGGGAATTTACACGGAGCTTGGAGTTTACGGAAATTCGGAGCAAGCACTCATAGTTTCTCATTTTTATTTATATTCGCTGATTAAGGAGTTTTATAAAAGTAAGAGTAATTATTTTAATTCAAGTGAATGAAAGAATAATTGGCGGATTTTGGTGTTTCTTTAGAATAAACGGAGTTTCATTCTCCATTGTTAATTGTAAAGTTTATCCCTTCAAATCAAGGATTTATTTATTTAATATCCACTACACAACAGAAGTGACGATCATTAACTACACACAGAAAGCTTATTAACATTATTGGTATTTGTGAGATTCATTATTTAGGAAACGCCCGGCTTTGGCTTTTAACCGGAGGGAAGACCATCATCCCGATCGTTTCTAGCTGGGGCGAAGGAGCGGAACCTCAAACGGCAGGAGGCTTGGTTCAGTCCAACCGGAACCAAGTTGGGGCGGCTAACGGGCGGCGTAAGACTTCCATTCAACTCCACTCCCTTGCGACCGGTCCGCGCGAAGTAGCGTGCAACATAACGAAAACAAATTTCATAAAACGTTTCGAAAACAGTACGTACAGATTATCAAATGGCTGATAAATGAGTCTTCAATATATCAAGTGTTACCACGATCACTTAGAACGGGTGTAGTAACTCTAACAAGGTGATCCTACTCAACTAACTAATTACAGGCCAATTACACCATGCAATTGCGATTATAAAATAAAATCAATTATTATAAAAAAAGGTTACCTTAGGTGCTATAAAACTATCGTTTAGAAATACCAAACGTGTAATGTGTTTGTATCAAAAAATGACGAACTTGAGATTTTTAATAGCAAATATCACAAATTAAGGTAATTAATCTCAAAATTAAAAATAAAAGGTGATTAATTACTGGGATCATCGATCTCACAGTAATTAATCCTATTATCCAGCGACAAACGTTTGTTTCGGCCTTCTGGGCCATCGTCAGGCTGGAGCGAGAACAGTTAATGATGACTCAACGGAGTCAAAAATTAAACTGAGGCTGAGTCGAATTTTGTGAAAACTGCAAAAACAAGGTAAGGGTGGAATTTTTTTTAAACGTGTAATGTGTGAAACAGATCAATTGTTGATAATCTAACCTTTCTACATGAAGCTTCGGCAGAAATAAAGCCAGCTGCTATTGTTTCACTTGACCAAGAAAGTGCATTTGGCGATTATCTATGCATATTGATGGCAATGAATATCCCGAAATTAATAATTGATATCAATAAACTTCTTTACAATCAGAATGTAACACTAATTAAGTTACGATAAACACTGACTGATTCAATCAGGGTACATAAAGGCATAAACAAGGGGACCCAATCGCAAAAATCCTATTTAAATTAGTGTGTGAGCAATTTTTCGCCAGATTAAATACGCGATTAAGAGAAGTAGCTCCAGCCCCTCATAGTAATTTGCCAGAAACGTACCTATCTGCTTACGCAGAAGATGATCACATTCTTATAAGCAACGATAATCAATATGAAATCCTCGGAAGTGAAATTACTATACATATACGTGTCACATTCTGGTGGTAAACCTAATAGACAGAAATGCAGTTGTATCCTATTAGAAAATTAGTCTAACATATCCTTAGACAAATGCAAGTTTCCGTTGATACAGAACAGTGTTAAAATATTGAGAATATATTTTAGAAACCGAGCTGCACTCGAAACCAACTGGTCTGAGGTACTTGATCCGCCAAAAACATTTATAACTCCATTACCGAGATAATTGAAGATTGTTTGGAATAATGGAAAACCATGGACACAAATAATTCATGTATGCAAGTCGTGATTATAGTGACTTGAATATAAAACACTCAGTTGTTCAATTGTATTCATTTCGTATGAGGCTGTTAATGAAAATGCTCAAAGATGAATATAATACATATTTTTAAGCAATTGCTACAATGATATAATTACGATGATTTCAGTCTGTAAACACCCTTTTATTTTACAGGACTATTTAAATCATAATCGAGAAGACACAACTTAGACTAAAATATATTGATTCTGAAATGTCTAAAATAATACCCATCACAAATTACGTAGCGGCTTCCCATGGCGTGTTTTTTAACAACATAAACATTTTCAATGTATACGATCTTATACACATGAACATTGACTATTAGCTATTATCACATCAAAGAAGAACAGCAGGAATATTAAAAGAAAAATGTGATAATCTATCAAAATATATCAAAGATGGTGAATTTATTATTTTGAAGTTATTAATCCGCTCTCACATAAACATGAAGAAACCACAACAAGAAAACGTTACGGTATATTACTACTACATTACTTCAAGTCAACAATTGACGCTGAAACAGTCAACAAAATTAAAAGTAAAAAATGGCAATTCCTCAAATATTGCATCTTTTTAAAGGAACAAGAAATTATTTGGAAAACCTAGCATTCCGCCTTGATGACACCATTCATGGCTTTTCAAATGGGCTTAAGTAAATTTTAGAATTGCCTCTTTTGTGCAAAATCTAGAACAAACGGAACTCACTATACCGACTGTGTATATTTTTAAACGATGTGGCTATACATATCCAAATTATTGAAAACTTCTGGTGCTAAATAAGGTACGAAACTAATTGACTTAAACAGTTTACGAAAATCAAAAAAATGCCTACTACAAGTAGTTAGTTGCGGATATATGGTGACCTATTAGTTTATTTATATGACCTTTAAACAAGTTCTACTTCATCACGACCCTATAACTTACTATAAAAAGAAGTTATTGGTTATTTGGCCTCTTATAGCGAGGTTCCAGTGTATTTATAATGTGTCCACTACACACTATAGTAGTCCATTAGTTACGTGGATGACACTGTCATTTGTTTTCCCATTCAAAGTCAAAGTAATTGAAAATGACAAATGACCACAGTAATTCGGCTAATTCCGAAAGGTTTTCATCGGAATATTTAGGACCATGAACTAGTGCTAATGAACGAAATGTTAGTAATGATTTAGGAAATTCATTTCAAAATATTTAAATTTGTTTGAAAACTTCAAAATGGAGAATTCTAAGATTCAATATTTGTGCAAACTATTTCTTCTTACATACGTTTTTCCTAAGCCTGACTACTATTGGCGATAATATTTGTACTGCATTTGTTTTCTAGTTTGATTGCAACACTTTTGAAAATAAAATATATGAGTTGGTAATTAACTTCAAATTTAAAGCTATAATAGTTTCTGTTGTGTAGATTCTGAGCATTGCATTTAGCAATGCGCTAATTACACGAAGATTAATTCGCTTAGCCATTGTTGCAGTTTGTTTATGACAGCTTCCGTCAAAAATAACATCCTTTATAGAATTTACAAATCCCAATACATTTTGCCTTTTTTTAAATTTACGCATATTTTTTTTGTAAAAAAGGCGTTATATGTCTGAGTCTCCTACCAGTAATTAGCTCAGATTATAAATCAGCTGTACACATAGTTACATAGTATTAAAATTACATCTTGCCCTATTTGGATTACCACACGTTTGATGGAAATAACTTGATAAATAAATACCTATTTCCTCAATGAGGAATTCATTTAATTCGCAAAAATTAGGCAACGAATTGTTTTAATACGGGTATATTGAGTAAAAAGCAGTGTGCCTATTTCATAAGAAAATATACTTTAAAAAATTACCCATTTGTTACAATTGGTTTATAAGTGAAACAATTAGAAGGCTATATATAGTTTGCCAATTGTTCAATATATGTATACATAACATTCCAACATGTGTAATTTATGCAAAAGCTCGGTAGTCTACCGTTTACCATCATCTGACAAAACAGGAAGTGATATAGAAACATGACTTGAATACTAATTGAGAATACTTTTTGAGACAATTTAATTTCCGATGCAGTGCAGGATGACTGATAAGTGATAGCTGATAACTGATTAGGCCAAACGCTGAAAAACTCGTGGGCTCCAACACGAATTAATTAATATGACGCCAAATATTACAAAAAATTTTGACGATAATTCATTAAACTAGATTGTGTTCTGTGAAATTCTAAGCAGCAACAGTGCGGATTGTCTTGATCAACATCGTGTTTAATTATAGTAAATTATACACGCGTACGTTTACCAATAAACTTTGAGTTACACCAGGTCCTTTAAGAATTTAACATGCTTACAGTATCGGAAAATACGATGAACATAAAACTAGTGAAGTGGATGGTAATGTCATTTGCTTTCCCATTCAAAGTCAATGTAATTGAGAATGACAGTAATAATTCAATGAAGTCTCAGAATTATTCATCGGAATATTTAATATTGGGCATAACTAATGCGAAACAACGAAATGTTAGTACAAACTCAAGCAACTCATCCCAAAATATTCAAATATCTTTGGAAACTTCAAAATGGAAAATTCTGGGATTCAATATTTGTGCAAACTATTTCTACTTCCACACGTTTTTACTGAATCTGAGACTACTATTGGCGATATTATTCCCGATTTGCAAAAACCGCCATCATATTCCCATTCACATATTATTTTCCCTGATCGGTACAGTTACTTCATTTTGGTTTTACCTAAGTTATTTGAAATGGCCAGGGTATACAATCATGATTTTTAACTCCAATTATTCAAACATGACTCGTAAGTTTTTCACCAAAATGTTTCTCATTTACTATTTCTTTTGAATACTTTTTTTGGAACATCAGGCATGAGTAGATTGTAGAAGAATAGGTTTTATTAAAGATATACACTGGACTCTCGCTATACGAGAACGCTACAAATCACCAAACTCATTCTCTTATATATAGGAATTCTCTTATAGAGAGCTCCTATGCATATAACTATGTATAATATGCAGGCCCAAATGTTCTTTTACAGAGAGAGCTCTCATATATGAATGAAGATCTCTTATAGCGAGAGTTCGATGTATATATGTATATATTTATGGGATATCAAACTTGTATAAACTCAACTTCCAGATGCAAAACAACGTAGAGTACAATCCTTGAACAAGCAGGAATTAGCGGCGAAATATTCCTGGGTAGCGATTGTTGCTACGTTTGGCGTATTTCTATCCGTTCTGATGTGGAACAACAATGCCCCATATGCACTTCCATCGTTGGCACCAAAATTGATAAACCATTGGTTGGTGTTTGTAATGCTCTCTGCATTTGATACATTGTACATTAACACTTTGGTCTTTTCGGCGTACTTTACGATTATAAACCAGTTGTTCAGTTTGGAGATGGCAACTTCAATGTTGAAAAAGAAAATACGGAAGTCAGCGAGAATGTCGTTCCAAGGGTAATTATTTTTAGCAAAGTCTGTGTATAATTTGTAAGCAACAAGAAGTTAAACAAAATTCAATTTTAAATGTCTTTCTGTTAACCTCTATAATTTCAGGAAATCGACGGACTTCAAAGCAATACCTCTTTTTATAAAGAGTGTTCGCAGAATGCAACTGTTTTTTAAAATATTTAATCAGAGTAACGCGCCCATCATATTTATTATGAAACTTCTAAGCATCGGTGTCGGCATATGCACGGGTTTTGGTGCTGTAAGATATCATGCTACGGAACCACTTATCGGAATATTATCCACCGTCATGTTTTTGGATGCAACGCTTTCTTTTGGCATGGTTTATGAGAAGGCTTTTCATATTCCCGCATGTACGAAACGAGTGAAAATCCAGCTTAGACAGCTTATTTTAGCACTCCCTTCACCTCAAAAACGGGACGAAATGTCAAAATCGTTGAAATCTATTCCATTGTTTGGAATCATGGTGGGATCATTCAAGTTATTGGAAAGAGAATCCACGCCAGTATTTCTCCATTTTGTAATTCTTAATATTGGCAGACTGCTGGTGTCGACAAAGTCTCGGTAGTTTTTAGGGGCGGCGTCAGCGCCCCTTATAGAATGACCGTTGTCCGTACGTCCGTACGTCCGGCGACAGGATATCTCAAGAACGCATGGACCGATTGCGACCAAAATTTGTGTACTTACTCTTTGGGTCACAAGTAAGGTCGGTTTTGAAATGGTGCAAAGTTTTTTTGAAAAAAATTATCAAAATTCTGAAGTTGTAACTCTATGCAAATCTTAAGCTAACTCGTAAGCAAACAAAGGGTTTTTATCTAAATGTTTTATACTTACTCTTAGGGTTACTAGTGACATTACTACAAACATTTATCAAAATTGGGTGAATAGTTTTTTCGAAAAAAAAATCAAAATTTTGAATTTCTAATACGCCAAATCGACTAATATTTATTTTCAATTTCGAAATTTGAATTTATTTCCCAATACACCCCTTCTCACCCCAACCCACTTTTAACCCTGGGCGATATGCGCTGACGCCGCCTCTTTGCGCAAGCACTAAATTATCGCGAAGCGATGATTTTAATATTACGACATAGTCCTGCTTGAATTTTTAAGCATTTATAATTGAAAATATTTGAAAATAATATTCCTAGACCTTAAGCGATTTACACAATAAAAACTGAACATATAATTAAAAATTCATAAACAAGATACTATAATAAGTAAACCTTTATTCAATTTTTAGATTTAAATACGATATTAGTTATAATATATAATTCATTAATACTTAATTAATAATTTGTTCACAATAATTCCTAAATTGCAGTTTAAAAAGTAAAATAAATATTAAAGTTTGCATGCACAAAATGTATCAGTGCTGGATTCGCTTGTTTACATGTAAACAATTTCCTGTTAATAAAAAAATGACACAACATGTTTACCTTCTCTAGGTTTCAATTTAGATGCGCAAATTAGTTTGTTTTAGTCAAGAAATGTTTGTGGAGATAGAAATTCACCAAAAGTGAAAGCCTTTGGTAGGAATAAAGTTAAAATGTACATAGCCATTTAGTTGAGAATTCGAATGCGCACACGTAAAAATTTATATGGAAAGGCGCGGAATGAGGAAGGCGTTGTTAATAATAGTGATGAGTTTTCTGTTGGAATATTTGGATTTGGAGTGGAGGAAGGTGTAAAGAATCTAATTTTACTCCTTGGAATGGAAAAAGGAGGGAAAACATTTCCGCTCCGTAACATTTTCCTTCCACAGATTGGATATTTCGTTTTTGCCCAAGGCTTCCACAATAATTTCCTTTCCACTAAAATCTGCTCGCGCAGCTGAATTTTCTTTCGTTTGGTCATTTTATATTTTCTAATAACTTAAAATTTTGACTTGGGAAATCTCCTCATGTCATGGGTCGCATGTGTTGTCTTGTGGAAATTGAAATAATGAGAACAGTAAAAGAGATATAAATGTATAATTTATTTAAATAATCTTTTTGAATTAAAGATTTTTAAATAAATTTGGAGTGGGCATCTTTCACTGCTGAAACGTTATTAATGAACGTCATCCAAATTATTTTCAAACGGAAACAACGTGATTACCATAATAGTTGTAAATCTAGCTGTAACGTTGAATATTGTCCACAAAGTAATTGAAAGGCGGTATAGTCTGAAAACAAATAAAATATATTTTACCGACTTTAGTTTAAAAATCTCGAATTCCGTCAAAATCCAGCGAAATTAAAACACGGAAAGTTATACTGACAATTAGAAAATAATTTTTGTGATGAGAATTTACAGAAAAAAATCCATATCAAACAAAATAATAACCTTGTCATTTATATTTTTAAAAGTATTATTTCAATTCTGCCGAATTTTGCTCAAATTATGAAATTAAAGGAAAATAAATTTTGTGACAAGTTGGAGAAATTTAAGAACCTGGAGAAAATCAGAGATTTTTTTTAGGAAATGGGAAGAATTAATGAATATTCAAGGAATGCAAAATAAAGTATTTCACTGTTTCAGCATTTTTATTTTAAAAAGTTGCACGCCGGATGAAATTTTCAAGTAATTGAGGTGACAGTTGCTCCGCTGATTGTAAAGTTCTGAGCGGTAATGGTAATCTTGACTTGGCGGCGAGTAATTTTCATTGTATTAGTATTGCCGCCACATCTTTTGTACAAATACCATGTATTTCAGTATAAATAAATGCAACTCTGTTTAAATATTTAAAATGTCACTTTCAAAAACAAATAATATATTTAATTCTCATAAACCAATAATTTCATTAAAAAACAATGCATTGAAATTTTTCGGTAATTATGTAAGAAATTTATAAATTTATGGGTTCCTGGCATAAATAATTTATTGCAGTTATCTGAATATTTTTAGAATTTTACACTTGCTTGTAATTTCAAACAAACAAATTTTCCCGCACGAAGTTGTGCTTCTAACTTCTAAGTTCCACAAATACCCAACAATTGCCTCAATTTTGTGACAGTGAAGTTGACATACGCTTTATTAAAACTGATGACCTGCAGAAAAAACATAAATGACGTAGAAGTCAGACATTTAAACAAATCCCCATTTTGCAGGAAAAAACCTTCATTTAAATAGATATATAAACTCAAGTAT
The DNA here is from genome assembly GCA_034696945.1 of Lipothrix lubbocki. Classification (NCBI taxonomy): domain Eukaryota; kingdom Metazoa; phylum Arthropoda; class Collembola; order Symphypleona; family Sminthuridae; genus Lipothrix; species Lipothrix lubbocki. Next base: position 86,801 of record JAQGAK010000370.1, read on the forward strand.
CCTAAACTCCATATAACATAATCACATGATTAAATAATTAAATAAAAATTACAAGAACCCTAAAGCCAATGGGAAAAACCTAAATCGTAAATACCACAAAGGTAATTGTGGAACAGAAAATTTAGCTCAGCTTGCTTGGCGTTTCTGCAAAATGACCCAAAAATTATATTGACTAAATCGTATGGTAGCATTATAAATAATTTAATTGGCTCTGAAATTGTGCATAATTAAAAAAACATTTTAAAATAATAACTGAATATAATAATTTATTGTGACTCCAAAATTTTAATGTTGTGGCGTTTGAGTAAATTTTATTTATTTACGAATTTTTTTTCAAACTCGAAAAATTTGTTTTCCATTTTTATTATAATCCAACAAATAGTTGAATTTAAAATAAAGTTTTTCAATCAAGATGTGTATAAAGATATTTAATTAAATATTGAAATGTTTTGACAATGCATTAGCTTTGAAACAGTGCTTAGCAATTTATTACAGTTAACGGCATTGAAATTTAAAAAATAAAACGATGACAGAAAATGATTATATTTCGTTTATTGTATTTGACAATATAAATAAAACACTTATTCAAATTGAAGAGAACCAAACTTGTAAACACGTCAATTAATTCATTGAATAACGTTAACGGCGTTGAAGTTTTAAAAATAAAATTATCATTATTGTATTTTTGGAAAAATATAACAAATTGTGTAGTATTCACATTTTTGTGCACCAATTTGACCATTTTTGTTCCACACTACATAATAATATCATTAGTATGTGCTATATATAATTATTGTCAAGGAGGAACAACCGACGTGAAACAGGAAATCTTAAAAATCAGAGCTCATTGTTCGTTCGTATAAGAGAGAAATTACGATTTCATCTCACGGACTGCCACTCGGTCATGATGATAATGATGAAGATGGAAAAGGAGCAGTTTTACGGGAGCAAT